>WYDI02019090.1:0-24012 GCA_009867235.2 Psittacus erithacus | reverse complement strand
AAAAAAAAAGGCAGAAAGAAACAAGAGGAGAGGGAGAAGAAAAAGGAAAGGGAAGGGAGAAAGGGGGGGGGGAGGAGGGGAGAAGGAGAGGGAAGGGAAGGGAAGGGAAGGGAAGGGAAGGGAAGGGAATGTACAGGACAACAGCCAAAGTTTGCCCCCTTAAAATGTGCTTTACATTGTGTTCCTTCTTGAGAAAAAGCCTTAACACTCTATCAAAGGAAAGCATCAGCAAAAGTGAATGGAAGAGTTCAAGTAAACTCACTATTTCTGTATATTTAACCAAGAACTTAGGACTTTATATTTGAAAAGATTAATTTATCCACCGCTCCAGGAATCAAAAAATATAGCATCTTTATGTGTCACTGTCTGCTACTTGTTATAAGTCTCAAAATCTACTCCTTATCATCCTTCTTCCAGTATCACATTGGTGTTTGTTTCTATCCTGCTAGGTAGATGATGAGAGAACCTCTCTCAGAGTTTACTCTGTTCCTAGCACTTGTGCCCAGGATCACTGCGCCCCAGGGACATTCTTTACATAATGGTGAGATACCTTTTGCACACATTTTTTTAGATGAGACATATCAAAGCACTAAATATGTGCATGACATGTGTAAGATTTACCACACGGGTTTCTCAGAGCTGTGTCTGTATTCTTCCACATTTTTATTTTCTCCTCTCCTTTTTCATTTCTCCTGTCTTTACTACCTATTTTAATACTTACATTGGGGACTCAAGAATTAAAGAGAGAATAAGACAAGAAACATAATTTCCCATCAAGTCTGTAAATAAAGGTTTGTTTTGAAGTATTTGTATTATAAAGAACATATCAAGTTCTTTTGACAATCCCTTTCAGATGTTATTATGAGATGCTATGGTCACTTTTTGACTATCTGCCTCACTCAGTCACTAACATTTTGTGAAGTTCCAGGTGGACATCCACTGCCATTAACTCCTCAGCTAAGTCTGACGAAGCATGCTTCCAAAACATTGGCATGTAACGTGTCTGGGAAGATATGTTTTGAATTAAGAAACAGACCTTCTTTGTGGTTATACCCAGTATAACCCATTATAGTAATAGTCCTACAGAGAAGGACTATAATGATGAGCCAGACAGATGACTGACAAGCGATAGAGTACTGGGTTTTATTCACTCTGGAATTATTCAAGGTGAGCAGAATGGGTTTCATTGCTGGCTTTACAAAGCCATCTCACAGTTCTAGAATTTGCTCACATTCTAGAAGACTGAGAAAGGGGTAACATAAATCGGTACTTTCAAAACAGATGACTCCCCTTTCTCATTCTATAGAAAAATAGAATTTTTATTACTCCCTGTTTTAGAGTAATGCCATTGGTTAGCCACAGCATGCATCAGTCCTGAAAAAAAAGACAACTAGTTTAAAGTCTGTACAGGTTGAAGTCTGTATGCTTTTGGGTTTTTTAAAGGAAAATTACTAAGAGCAAAAGGAATTTATCACACAGAATTTGCAGGTGCTTCTGGTTCAATGCATTATTCACAAGGGTTGTAGGTGCTACTATGGTGTCGGTGTCATAGAACTTCACAGTGCGTTATCTCAGACACAAAATCATATCAGTTCATTTGTTCCAATTCTGACCAGGGTTGCTTCATTTGGAGGCAGTTCAAGAAAGGGCAGTGAAGCTTGCACTTCCTCCCTTCAGGAGGTGTGGTGAAGAGAAATGTAGTTTCATCAAAGTGTTAATGACAATTCAATATCTGGGGAGCAAGTCAGAGTGCAAATTAACACTTTGATAACGGTGTTCCAGAAAACTTACAAAGATTTAGATTAGTGATCCATGATACAGATTAGCAGGACTGATGTAGCTTCAAGGTCAATATAAAAACGACTGGAGTAACACTTTTCTAATTTTAAAGAAGATTCCAAACACAGCACTGTGAAATACAAGGACTGGGATGCCCTAAGGTGTTGAGTTGATACATATGTAACCCAAAGTCACATTCAACAGGTAGGTGAAATTGCAAACATGATCAGTGTTATCACAATGCCAGCACAAGTTACAGTGATAATTTTACCTCTCACACTTTGCAGGCCACAGACATTGCCTGTGCAGTGATATGATTTTAGGCATCTCGATGGACCTCTCTTCTCTGTGTTGCAAAAATGTGACATATGAAAAGGGTTCCAGTCTCAATCTGTTTAAAATACTTTTATAAGTTTTTAAAATTAACATCTTGAGTAAATGTAGCTCAGGATTTGGAAGATTTTGTTATGACTAATTAACATCAAAACATTGGCTATCTCAGTAATTTGTAGTATAAGACTAGTACGTTTCACATCAAAGCAGTACTTTAAATTGGTTTGTTGCCATGTTTTCCTAACTTCTTGGGAGCAAATGTAATAGCAATTTACCTCAGGCCAGGAAGCACACTCACTCTGCTCATGAACATGCACTCAATCTACGGGACCACACTACAACTCCCCTGGAGGAAATTCCCAGGAATTTCCAAGGGTGGAAGCCTGCTTCTCTAGACCAGGTGCTGTGCAAACAGCAGCTATGCAGTGTGGGCAGTCCTGCAGAAATCTTAACAGCACTTCTGAAACAGACCTTCTTACAAATTAGCCCTCTTACGAGTCTGAGCAAATGAGCTTATTGTCTGAGCAAATGAGCTTATTGCCCAATTTATTTGTATTTTGATAACAGAGCTGTTTACTACAGTTTTTACGCTATTTTCACTTTTTCTCCACAGCAGCTCAGTAGCTTTTGAGCTTGCAAGGCTCCTGGTGTTTGTGTCTCTGGTTGACTATTGTCAAGACTCCTGGGGAAGCTACCAGAAGCAGCTGCCAGTGAACACACTTCCCAGTCCATGCACCGCTCATCTCTGCCGACTCTTTCTTTGCAGCTTTGATTCAAGTGTATGAGCAAAATGCTGGCTTGGAGCAGTGCTGTTTCCTGCCCCATGTTTTTCTGTGATATCATGCTTAAAAAAAGACTTCATATGCCCTTGATCATAATTGAAAAAATTATTTATATTTTCATAAATTTGCAATTAACTACTGTAACCATAGGTAAAATTCAAGGGATACAAATGCAGCACAGGAACTCTAACTTTAAAACGTGTTCAAGCTCTCAACCAGTACAAACAAGTTTGCTTTCTCCAACATTACACTAATTTATACTGTTTAAATACAGTACAAATGTTCCATGGTGTACTTCAGTATCTCCTGGACATTGCCAAGTGTCCTTGCTTTGTACATATAATGTACATATAGAATCATATCTCAGAATTGTAAAAAGCCAGGTTGAAAAGGACCTCAAAAATCATCTGGTCCAACCTTTTTAGGCAAAACATGCCTAGACTAGATAAACAAAACAACCAACCAAAAATAAGCACACACACATAGCAAAAAAAAAAAAAAAGCTGCAGCCAAACCATCTTATTTAATGTCTTACATGTCCTGGTCCTCCTCCATCTCTTTATTATTGCTGTTGTTCCCACTGTTTTTCACCCAGCATGAATTCCCAGCTTACTGCAGTCCTGCAGGTCAGTAGAAGTGAAGCTCTGCCCCAGCATGGGGCTCCTGGCCAGGGCAGAAGGAAGGACAGGCAGAGGGGCAAGGCTATGCTTGCACTTCTGGGATGGGGTGTAAGAGGCCAGGAGAGTAATCTTACCTAAAACTTCTTGGGGTGCTTCCTCATCCCTTCCCTGCACTCCGTTTTCGGTTGTATCACCTCTTCTGGAGAAAGTCTCTGTTAGAAATGTAAAAGAAAGAAGCAACTGAGACCATTCTTCTCTTTGCTGTCACTTCCAACCTAAGGTACAGTTCTCCAGGGGTGAAGCTGAGATGGAACTTCTGTTGTGGAAGCAACTCCCAATGACCAAACATTCTGTTTACAAAGAGAATAATAAACTTTTCTTACTGTAAGGACTGCAAAAAGTAATTTCTGAGCCTTCTTGAAGAAAAAACCATTCCTTTATGTCATCTTCTCAGCATCCACATGCGTCTTTTGAAAAATAAAATGGAAATAAAATGAAAAAATTAATGAAACAATGTGCATTGCACTAGATTTTGGTTTCTGAAGAGCAAAACATCCTTGTTCAAGATTTTGGAAAGAAGTGCTTCAATTCTCTTGTTTTTAAATATCTTTTTGTTTATTAAAAAATATAGAATACAGGAGGCAGTAAAAATGTTAACTTTTGAACAAGAAGTTATTTTTTTATGGCAAATCACATCTTTGTGGGATTTGTGAGAAATTTTTTCTCCAGGTTTTATTATCAGTTGAAATGAAAGTGAATTTGAAATGTATGGATTATTCAGGTAGTAAAATGTTTAGTATTTCTATTTCTAACACCCCCTGCAGCTATACTTTACTATGCTTATTTTTCTATTTATTTTCAGGTTTTTGCCGTTTTTGGAGCTAGATGATCTTAAGGTCCTTTCCAACCCTAACTGTTCTATTAGTCAGTGATTCTATATTGTTGATTTGAACCAACGCACTCATGCGACAGAAGTAATGTGAGACAGATTTTCTAGAAATTCCCTTGTCCGAGAAAGGAAAAACTTCTCTCTTTCTGCTGATGCATGGGAAGAAACCCTTCCCTTTTTGAGCAATACATACTGAGAAAAAGGTTCTGTCATTTCTTTCAATTTTTGAAGCCCATTCTAAGCAAAGGTGACTTCAGCTCTTTATTGCTTCTTTCATTTCAAGGAACATTTTCTGCAGACTTGCTCCTGGGTTCTTCTTTTACCCCCACTGATTTTCCATTATTTGGCTTGAACTGCTTCTTGTTATCTGAGGTCAATGGTGAGTTTTGCTTAAAAATTTATATCGCTCTATATCTTTTGTTTCTTTCTGGTTTGTGTCCAGTTCCATCTGTGTCATTGGAAGAGATTCTTGCTCTTTTTCTCCATAACTTTTATTTTAGAGGTTTTTGTTCTTGTTGTTACTTTGTCATTCCGTATTTCCATCTCTGACAATATTTTTCTATCTTTGATTTTTTTGTTATTTTTCCTTCCATTTTCCTCTCTGTTCTGCCTTTCTCCCTTCCACCTTTTCAAATATTCACCCCCTTAAACACATCTCCCACCCAATCCCCACTGAAGAGTGCCCCCTCCCCACTGTGCCCCCATTTCATCTGGACCCCAGTCCCCATGCAGGCAGTGCAGTGAGTCAGGTCTGCAAGGCAGCATGAGTCTGTGCTGCAAATAAAGTGGGGCTTAAACCTGATCTCATTTTCCTTACAAAATCACACAATTGCTTTGAGGCTATTCTATTCTAAGTAAGGCTGTATTTGGATTTAAACTTTCTGTTCACCCATTTGGTGTCTACTTCACATACTTAGGCTTGCGATCACTTGGGAAGCTTAATAGCCTGTATGAATCACCTTGTTTTCATGAGGTCCCAGAATAGCATTTGTAGCAATTAAACTTGGATTGAACTTGACTCCTTTCTTTTGCCTATGGCAAGCTGAACCACAGATGCTAAACAAATTTGCATTAATGAGTTATTTTCTTGTGAGGAAGAAAATACAAACTTTATTTTGGTTGTTGCTTATGCACATGTACGTTTTGGGAAAGCAACAGCTTACATTGCTTAATTATGCCAAAATAATACAGTGAAGAGGGGCACATGGAAATTGACTTTCTTTATGGCTTGTTACTGATTACAGTGGAAGTGCTCATGCTGCAGGTAGGCTGACATGCTGGAAGACACTTCTGGCTTCAGCTCAGCAGGACAGCGAGGCACTGCAGCAGCTATGACCAGTGCCAGACATGTAGGAATAGGACAAGTGGAATGGCTTTAAACTGACAGAGGGCAGGTTTAGATGAGATCTTAGGAGAAAGATTTTGATTGTGAGGATAGCAAGGCCCTGTTACAGGTTGCCCAGAGAAGCTGTGGCTGCCACGTTCCTGACAGTGTACAAGGCCAGGTTGGATAGGGCTTGGAGCAACCTGGTCTAGTGGAAGGTGTCTCTGCTTATGGCAGGCAGTTGGAACTGGATGCACTTTAAGGTCCCTTCAAACCCTAACGATTCTGTGATTCTGTGAGTCTATGGTTGTACGTGTTCACAGAGTGGAACATAATGTGGCGTTGATTCTGAACGCAAGGATCCCATTAGCAGGATAATTAGCTGCTGTCTATATTCCAAATGAAAAAAAGACGTACTATTACAATCATGCTCATTTCACAATGAGAAAGCGTTTATGAAATACAACAGCATTTTAATGTGTTAAGGGTTTAACATATACAGTGGAAATTCCCAAGTAGCAGAATCTCACCTATTCCTACAATGTGAGTAGTTTACACAGAACGCAGCTCTGCAAAACAGACATAGAAGAGACTGATGAAAGATTTTCCATATGCTTTTGGATAAGCCTTCATTTCCTTCGTATTTCTTTTCACATTTTCTTCCCAGATAAACAGTACTTGTGGCCAGTTGTTCCCAATCCCAAGTTGTCTGCATTTGGTGAATATTGATGCCACGTCTTTGCATATTGTCTTTATATTCTTTATATACATTTTTTCCCCCTGTAAATTTCAAACCTTCTTAGTACTGGATATTTTTACTAGTGAAAGTGATGACTTATTACTGTTGTCATTTCTGTGCCTGATAAAAACTAAACAGAAGGAAGCAGATTTTATTCAGCCTTGGAAAGCAAATACAGACACAACATTGCTTCACCTCACAGATCCTCTCTTTCTACACACAACTACAACATAGCCCTTTTCGTGTTGGCATCACTGTGTTTGTGTCCCAAATGTCCATTCTGCACCCATGGTTTGCATTACGGATCCCTGACTTCATGAGCGTCTGTGTGCTGTATTAAGATGAAACAAGGCAACATGTCCTATGATGAGGCTATATTGTCCCATCCTGGGTTAAATGATATAACCCATTTTCATATTATAAGTGGTTTTAAAGCAATCAAAAAATTTCTGATGAGCAATGAATCTTCATCTGTCATAACCAGATCTATAAGGTAGGGTCTCTCATGTAAGAACTAGATGATATCCCCTGACTTTGTCTCTTGGGTCTCATAATTACAATTCTACTGAAAATGGTGAAGGTGTCTTTGATATAAAGTACCATCCACTCTTCCCCCTTCGGTATATGATATCCTCTTCAATCTCTTTCCACGTAATTCATAACTAGAGGCCTTTGTATTCTGTCACATGCTTCATACCTCAAGGTTTTAGTAAAGCCAGCTTTCAAATTGCTGCTTCTTTGTTGTTTCTTCAACAAAAGTTTCCAGTATTGCTTCCTACATAGGTACCTGACTTGGTACATTGGAAGCAAAAAACCTGTAGTCTTATTTTATGTCATACATCCATCATTTGTTTTTTTTCTTGGCCACAAACCACAGACGGATGTATTACATCTCTGCAGCAGTGGGAGCAGTGTGACAAGGGTGTCATTTCTCCTTCTTTCCAGCCAAAGACACCATGTACTCCAAAATTTAAACCTCCATTATGTCTGGAAATGTCCCATCTTGTGCTCTTTACTACAGGAGAGAAGCTTACAGGAAGTTCAGGAAGTAATAATAAGAACCATATTGTCTTTTTTCGCTTACTGATTTGAGGCTGATGGGGATTAGCTTTTCTAGTCTTTAAATAACAAAGAAATGGAGCTACATACACTGTATTCCATGTTTTTATACTGCCTGTT
Organism: Psittacus erithacus; assembly: GCA_009867235.2. Taxonomy (NCBI): domain Eukaryota; kingdom Metazoa; phylum Chordata; class Aves; order Psittaciformes; family Psittacidae; genus Psittacus; species Psittacus erithacus. The sequence continues at coordinate 16,367 of WYDI02019090.1, read as the reverse complement.
CTCTGCACTGAGCTCTGAGTGCCTTTATGTGATTTCTTGAGTTGTCAGCATTTCCAGCTGGCATTTTGCCTTCAACTTGGTTAAAATGTCAAGGAGCTGATGACAAAACGCTGCAAAGTCATTCACCTGTGGACAGTATGAGGGTTGCCTGGCAAAAGGCCCTGAAAGCTCTGCCATACTCTCTTCCTGACATTTTTAGGAAACACTGATTTAAAACATCAGAAAAAAAGAGAAAACATGATATTTTAAGAAAAAAGAAAACACGGGAGATGATTGATCCTCACAGACACAATTTGGGCCCAATTCTAACAAAAACTGAGAGCAGTTTTGCTGATGAACAATAAATTGAGGCATGAAATAGCAGACAGACTTCTTTACTGACCTTATCAAGCTGCGCATTTTTACCTGAGTGAGCTAAGCCCAAGAATACTCATTCCAGAATCAGTGACATATCTATCAGCTTCTGCCATCATCTATTGCCAAAGTCATCAGGTGCAAATGAGAATACCTTGCTGTTGCAATGGTGAGCAATGGGCAAGACTGAGAACTCCAGCACCTGGGAAATAGCAGAGGCACTGGAGGGCTTCCTTTGTCAGACTGTGGATTCAACTGAAGAAACTGGAAGAGAACCAGGTTCCTGTTAGGACTCAAGCACAAAGCCTGGACAGGTCCAAGGCTAGAGCTGGAAGACAACTCCATGATGCAGCTGAATACAGACCTGGCTGTTTGCAGTGAGAGCCACAAATTCAAGAGGTCCATCAAATAAAAATAGCCAGGCTTGCTGTAGTGATGGCATTGTGTATCTTCTAGTAGAAGACTTTTAGTTATGACTGTATTAGGTGACACTGGTAGGTCTGTTCACCATGAGATACACTACCCCATCAGATGCTGGGTAGAGGGTAAAGCAAGTCCTTGAGAATGATTCTGCCCAAGTAGACTGAGAGCTTTGACCAAGCAATCCTTGTGCCATAGGGGTGTGTTAGCAACAACTAATGAGGTAGGATCAGCTAAAACAAAGTATGCTGTGTGTTTGATCATGGTTATGCAAGTCTGAAGAGAAAAATCAATGCTGGGCTAAAATATCAGCCGTCAGGCTCTACATGTGCGGAGGGCTGGACAGAAAAGAGACGGATGGGGCGGTGTCAGTGTGCTTCCAGAGGCTGCTCCAGCACCTCTTGCAGCAGAGCAGTTTGTTGCACAGAGTAGAAAAATGGGAAAATACATTGATTTTGGCTTTTTTGTGTATGCCTCCTTAAAACAACACAGTATAGAAGTACAACTACACCATTCATCAAATAAGTTCTTGTCAAATGAATTAATGGAAGTTCCTAGCCTATTCCTCCTCACCACATTGAGCATTTTAAAATCTTTTAAATGTCAATGGAAGAAAACTTTTGTTTAGTGTTAAACTGAGCTGCTCCATGCACGTTTCTTTTTCTCAAGAGCAGAAAAATAAAACAGTAAAGGAGGCACATGCACTAGTGGGCTTACAAGTCTCCAGTACTGCCTGAGAGTTGAGAAAGCTTTTTACTTTTGCTGTGAGGTTGTATTAGTGATTTACTGACCTAGTTTTTAATTTGTCATTTGGCTGGTTTAGGAATTTGGAGGGAGAGGAGCCAGAGGTAATTGGCATTTGTAGGTGCATTTATTATGCATAAAGTATTAAATACAATATTTACACAAAATACAATACACCATGATGTAAAGCATATATATGTGATGTGTGTAATTATGAAGCTCAAATTCACCCAGGGACATTTTATAGCAGGGGTATCTAATCATAAGTACCTTGATTGGAGAATTCTTGCATAGAAGTTAAAACTGTGATCTCTACCTGTGAAGTTCCCTTGCTAGTGACCTGAGACACTTTGTATCTAGCCTCATCCATCGCGCAGCCACAGACAAACATTGCCATATCAGGGCCATACCCATGCCATACACATGCCATCAATTGATTTGCCCACTGATGCCAACAAGAATTAGGTGCTGCAAAGGTCCTATCCACCAAAGTCATTGCAGCCTACAGTGGCCTGCTTCTTGCTGATCTCCATTGACATCAAGAACTAGTGGATAAATCAAATTACCCAAAGCTTCATCACATGTGCAGAGCAACAGAAGTGAGATAGAAAAGTGACACTGATCTCACCATTTTTCCACCCTTATACAGTGCCCCATCCCTAGGCTCCGCTGCTGACTCTGCAGACAGGGAAAACTGTGCTGAGAAGAGGTTTCAGACAGGAGAGGGAATATATGTGCTTGGAGGTAAAAGAGGGCAGAAAAGACAGCAAAGAAGATAGAAAAGGACAATGTACTCATAAGTAAGGTCAGCTGTGGTCTTTTCGCAACATCTTTGGTTCCACTCAAGATGCTTTTTGTTAGTGGCTGTCTTAATTCCTGATTGATGGGAATGCTGTTCTTCAGCAATCTTTTATCAGTAACTATAGAAACTCTGGTTTGCCCTAAAATCACATCAGTTCCTTGGCCTGAACAATTTAATGTAGCAGCAAGTTCCCCCAGCAAACTGCAGACTGCGCAAAATTTAATTTTAATTTCATGGAATGTCTTTTGGCCTCTGACACCTCTCTTCAAGCCCTACATGTTTTAATCTCTTCTATCATATTCTCCTTCTCCTTAGCTCCTCTTTTAAAAACACTTGGTTCCTCAGTCTCTTCTCATTGTCATTGCTTCTTGGCTTCATTTTTGCTGTTGTTCTGGGGGCTCTACCTTACTGTCACAAGCCACTTCCAGGTTCTGCCAAGGTCTGTGTGTCCTTCAAGATCTGCAGACATGAAATGCAGAAGCAGCCATGAGCAGTACACAGGATTTGTATTTACATTTAGCTGATTGTAGGATGGCAGGCTACTTTGCATGCAAGGGCAGGGCATAAATGATTTGGTGGAAAAGAAAAGGTTGGAGGAGGCATCAGCATGTTGTCAAGAATATCCTGGTAGAAGAATGAGATTTTAAGGAAAGAAGAAGATAGGGCTATTTGACCTACTTGATTAACACACAAGGTATTCTCTGTGTGTGCTTTCAAAATATGGGAAGTGAGGATAGTGCAATCAGGTTCAGTAAATGGGAATCACACAGCTAGATCCCTGCCTCTTGGGGGACTTACTTTCTTAGTTCTGTTAATGCATAAGACAGAAGCCTTTTGACTACTTTGCAGCATCAGTAAACAGCAGTGAACCACCTACCCCCATCTCGCATGCAAGGTATTAGCTTAAAGTAGTTGATGTTTTACATATTCCTGAACAAGTCTCTATTAATTCCAACATGAAGCCTCCATTTTAATTAAATTTGTAAACCATGTTAGGCTGGTAGTAACTGGGTTCAAATGGTAATCACTGGCTATGTTATTTATTATTACAGAAGGGAAGAGTGGCTGATGTCATCTACCTGGATTTGTGCAAGGCATTTGACACTGTCCCACATGACAACCTTGTCTCTAAATTGGAGAGGCTTGGATTTGATAGATGGACCACTCAGGGAGTGGTCAGACTATTGGCTGGATAGTCACACTCATCAATTGGCAGATGTTATAGCTGTTGATCACAAGTGCTAACACCTTTATTTTGTGCAACTGAATATAAACCTACATCTGTTACTGCTGTTCTCAAGTCACCATTGTACCTCAGTAATATTCTAATATAGACTAACACTTTATTGGCAATAACATCATAGCTTTATGTCATCAGCAAGTTCAACTTAATGACTGTCCTGGTGTCAGAATTGGCACAATTGAAATTACTGGGATGTTTTCAAAGACCTGCTCTGGAGAAACTTCACTCCTTATGCCCATAATTTTTCATGCATTGTAACCTGCTGTCGTCTCCTCCTTATCTTGTTCCAGACTCACCTAGATTCATTTTTCTCCCACATAACTCCGATAAAGCATATAATAAAACATATCATAAGTCATATGCTTTCCTGAAGTCCATGGACTTCTGTTTAGAAAATTAGTTGTTTTGTCAAAGAAATCTGTCAAGTGCAGGATCAATGTTTTCTACAATTTTGATGTATTTTTTTCCATCCACCCTTGTCTTTTTTCATTCTTCCTTCAGTAATATTTTATTAGCCTGCAGACTGTTGGAAACAGATTAACAAATTCACAGTTGTATACTTTTTTTCTAAGGGCAGTAAAAGTGTTTTATAATTGTAAAATCTCAGTTGGTTCTAGGCCAATCTCAGTTGATTCCAGGCTGAAGCTAAGAAACTGACCACAAAGAGGGGGAAACTTTACTAAGCAGGTTCCTGAAAAGGCCAAAGTCTGCTCCCTTGAAGTCCGGGTCAGTGAGCTTGCTGCACACTCTTCTCACTGTCCTGAGGATCTCGAATTCGACCATCTCATGATCACTGCAACCAAGGCTGCCCTGGAGGGTCACATTTCCAACCAGCCCTTCCCTGTTGGTGAGCATGAGGTCAAGCACTGCACCTCTCCTTGTCAGCTCCCCTGTTATTTGCAGAAGGAAGTTGTCTTCCACACAATCAAGGAACCTCCTGGATTGCTTGTGCTGAGCCGTACCGTCCCTCCAACAGATATCAGGACAGTTGAAGTCCCCCATGAGGAAAGGCCTGTGAGCATGAGGCTGCTCCTATCTGTCTATAGAGCTCTTCATCCACAGAGTCATCCTGATCCTTCCCTAGGCAGTCAGATCTCGGGCCGCATGAAATCACTGCTGCCTTTGCTCACAAACAGACTCAAGTCAGCACTTTCTCCACCATGCTGCACTGTAATTTTCCTGATCCTGCCTACGTTTAACTTTTCCCCTTGGACTAAAATGTTGTTACAAAAAATTTCTGTCAGCTGGAAAAAAGGAACAATGCCTGGCTGAGAGCCTGTGCTCAGCAGCGAAGAGTCTGCAATTACAGTGCAAAAAAAAACCACCACAACAAAACCAAGCCCCCAAAACACCAGGAGCAAAAACAAAGCAAAAACCTTGTTCCAATTTCTCCAAGATTCTTCCTTGCAGTTATTTTTCTCACAAGGATAAGCAGTATAACAGGCAAAGAGACCTCAGAATAAAGAGCAATAAAAAATAAATTAATAAAACAAAAATACTCTTTTGCCTGCCAAAATATCTACAGTTACAACATGATTGAAGAGAAGCAGCAGTGCCCACAGTGCATAAAAGCACTTTGAAGGAGTCTGACTCTCATTTGGAGTTGGGTCTTAAAATTGCCTGCCACTCTCCTGCCCATCATGAGGTCAGAGTGATGCACTACGGACATCCTGGCAGCGGGAACAAGGACTGGAAATCATTAGATTTACTGCTGTCCTGTGCCGGGTAGGCTCTGAGCTCCCCAGCTCCCATAACAGCCCACCTGGCGGCATTGCACCCACCGCCTGGTAACACCAGCTCTGCCTGCACGAACTGGTACACACAACCCATCTCTCACACAGGAACATCTCTAAGCAAAGGCAACTGGTGGAAATGGGACTAACGCCAGCCCAGCACAGGGTTTGCTGCTGAATGCCCAGCATGGGCAGCGCACTGGCATGCTGGAGTATATATTTCCCTTTTCTCACTTTTGGTCTCTCTTTATCTGCTTCTCTAGGATTTGGGGATAGACATCACTAGGCATCTTGGGAAAAGCAGCAGTCTGCATTCCCTGCTTGTATTGCCACTGAGAAATAAGCACTCTCTCTAGACCAGTCATGGGCTAATATTGCAGTCAGGAGAACTGCAGGATATGTGTTTTCATCAGATGTAAACACATAAGTAGAAAATGGGCCACAATTTTCTCATGATTCAGGATGTTAGCTGTCTACTTATGGAATTACAGGGGATAGTGTAGGAGGGACCTTGCATGTGAACCCATCTATGTCCTGATTCCAGGGCATTATCAGCTGTACCTAAAGTATTCCCATGGATTTCCTTCTGCTTTCACTAGGCATCTCTAAAGAAAGTCATGTGTTTAGACACAAAGTCTGCAAAACTCCAGGGCAGACAGTTAATCCCTGAGGAATTTGAGCTGCCATGTCCTGAGCATCATCCTTTTTGCTCCCCTCAGGCAGCATACCATGCAAGAGTGTTCCTCACAAAATCCCTCTTCTTCTGCCAGTTTCTTGAGAGGTTTCCAGAACCCTCCTGATGGCTCTGCCACTAGGGGCTGAACTGATGGGACTCCACGAGCATCGCAGGTGCAGACATGGCCAAGGCTGTCACCAGCCCCACACCCCAGGGGACCACACCACAGGTCCTCCTTGGGAGCCTGGCTTACACCCATACCTGCCCCAACTACCCAGCAGTGACAAGCTCTCTTTCTTCAGGTTTTCACAGTAAAGCAAGCCCATCTGTTGGTTTGGGACAGAGTGGGGTCATTCAGGAAAGCAGGATCTGATTTCTCTGGTGCAGGCACCAGCTGACTCCTCTGGCTCACCAGTGGCTATAGGTCTTTGCTAAGGTCACAATATCTTGGATGTTTGGTTTTTTTTTTTTTTCTTCTTTTTTTCCGGTTTGAATTTCTCATCGACTTTTCTCTTTCTGGTGTTTAAACCAAAACCTTACACAGAGTCATTAAATGGGTCAGTGCTGCACAAGCTTTTAGTCTCTGTCTCGTCTCTTTAAAAATCTGGTGGAATTTATTATTTATGGTTTGTAAACTGAGATACAAAACCCATGAAAAGCTAACGTGTGTGTGAAGAAGGAGGGGATGTTTAACAATAGCAAAGCTAGGACACAAGGAGCTGCGCAGCTTCCATTCAGAGTGAGTACAGCAAGCGTGAGGCCAGGCTCTGAAAAACTCTTTGCTTAATCCATTTTAGCTGCAAAACCTTCAAGTCTGATTAAAAAAAAAATTAAAAATGAAAGGGGAAACTAAATAGAATCAAGTAAGTTCATTCCCAGCTGGCTCGAACGTGCAAGCACAGCAGCTCGTCAGAAACATTAATCCTTGCAGGAGGACTGGAGACTTAAAGCCCAATCCAGTATCCCAGCACAGAGTCATGGCCAGATGAACTCCTGACATTTTTACTTCCTGTAAAACTGAGTCAATAACAATGAGGCCAGAGTGTGCAGAAGAGAAAGGAAAGCATTTTAATGATGTAGTTTTATTCAGCAAGGCATAGCACTAGTAAGAGTTGAAATCTTGCAACAGAAGGAGCATGTATTTTAATTACAAAAAGATACAAATAATTAAGACACAAATGCTTTTAGATACCATTACACTGAGGATCCAAAGCAAACCAGCAGTAGCAGAGATGGTAAAACAAACTCGGATTATTCCATACCCAGTTCTGCTCTGCAATCAGAACACAACTGCACACATCAAAAAATAATGGAAGCACATTGGATTTTGCTGTGCACAGAGATGGCACAGACCTTCATCCTGCCCTGGCTGTGTCCTTGGTACTGCTCAAGATCAGAGAAGCTAGTGGCAGCCCATCCATGATACTGTACAAGGCCAGGCTGGACAGGGCTTGGAGCAACCTGGTCTAGTGGAAGGTGTTCCCATAGCAGGGGGTTGGAATTGGATGGTTTTTAAGGTCCCTTTTCAACTCAAGCCATTCTGTGATTCTATGATTGTACAGGTTCACAAAGTGGAACATAATGTGGCATTGATTCTGAACACAAAGATCTTATTAGCAGGATAATTAGCTGCTGAGTATATCAGAAATGAAAAAAAGATATACTATTACAATCATGCTCATTTCTAATTCACAATTAGAAAGTATTTTTTAAATACAGCCCTCTGTCCCAGCTGCAGTGGGCCCCATCTTGTTTGGTTAGGGGGGCTAGTTTCATTTTGTATCTGCATAACTCCTCTGCCTAAAGCTAAGTTAGCATCCCCACTATAACTGGTGTTTTAGTTCTGTTATTAATTATAAGTACTAGCTCGAATCACACTCATTAGCTGAATGAGCAATAGTGCACTTTAAGCCTCTATCTGTTGATAATATTCTCCAATGGATTGAGTATGTGTCATTTGACACTGATAAACTAGGCAATATTATGAGCTGAATGTCTTAAATGCTACACAGATGGGGAATATATTAATTTAAGAAAATGTTATTAAGCGTTTAAGGAGTGTAATTATGAGCAGCCTTCTCATTTGACACCTGCGTGCAGACTTTCCTTGTGAGACAAAGGCAGAGGAATGAGAACTGGAAACCAGCATTCAAACCTCTCAATTTTAGTCTCTTTTTAACTTCCTGCCAAATTAATTATTTCCAAGACAACACCGGTATTACAAAGAAATTTTGACTGAAAACAAAACTGGTGTGCAGCCCAGAAAAATCTTCATTTTAATATTACATTTCTTTGGCAATACACGACACTTTCTGAGAGTAACTTCAGCTTTGCAGCACATGACATGGATAAGCTGCCCTCAAGCCAGCAAAGTGCCCTGTGGCATGGATGGCACCAGGCTGGGGGCTGCACCCCAGGGACCCTTCCAGCCTCCAGTCAGTGCTGCCACTCTGCAGAATTCCCAGGAATTTGTTGCGAGGTGGGAAGGGGAGAGAAAATTAATCTTATTATATTGCAGGCATTAAAAATGCTAGCTGTCCAATTCAAAATTACTCTCTTGGACTCATACTGTGCTCAATGGAGCAAGAGAAGCATACCCTGAGGGTATTACCACAGTGGAAAATAAGTGTTGAAGACAACTGGGATGAATCTGTCTTGGTGACTGGAGACGGAACCTCGGAGATCAGTTTAGTCTTAAGCAAATAACTTTGCAGTGTCTAAAGGGAGATGATAAGAGTAATGCCCAAGGCATCACCCACGTCTCTCCTGAAAGCAGCAGCGACCATGCACCATCTTAGCTCCTCCTGGTCTGCTACAGCATCCTGCCAAGTTGGCCTTCCTTTGGAGGAACTGGAAGACGTTGCTGCAGATACTCAGTGGATGCCTGCAGCACTCTCCTGTCCCCTGAGCCCCCAAACAGTCTTTTGTCATTGTTAAACACATCATGGCTGCCTGGCAGGAGAAGTCCTGAGCATGGGCAAAACATGACAGCAAGTTCAGAGGAGCTGTTGTGTGGCTGTATGTAGAAATTGCCTGGAGCTGCTGTTACTCAGCACCGAGAATACACAGCAGACCATCATAAAACTGGTGGTGGGAGGGAAGGACACTGAACTGTAACACACATTTCACAGAGGGCTGCTTCTGCGGAAATACTGAGCTTACACTGCCTGTATATCCAAGTCTGTTGATTTAAAATGTATGTGCATTAGCTACTACTCACTGGGTAGCCCTGTTGGGTTCCTAAGTAGTTTGAGAGAAGATTCATGTTAACAGGGAAGTCTTCTGTAAGTAGAAAAAGCATTTTCGGAAAGGTGGTAACTGGCAGGCAGGACGTATTCTGCTGTAATTCTGCTGCACAAGTAACTGGAGAAACTTCATCTGGAATAAAGTATGAACCTGTGCAGGGGAAAAAATCAGATAGAAACTGATGCCAAGCAGATGCAAGTTTGACAAGGAGAATGGACAGCTTATTTTGCAATGGGCAACAAAATTTTTTTGACTTGTTTAGCACAGCAAAAAATAAACTAAGGATATGACTGACATCTGTGAACACATCAGGAAAAATCATGAACAGAAGGAAAGAACTATTGGAGCAAAAAGGACAAAAAGGGAGAAAAAACCCCAAAGATATATAGGCAAATGGTAATTCCCTAGAAACTGAATTTTTTTTTCATCATCGCAATGTCACATTAGTGCCAGGTTTGAGCCTTGTGGTGGTTTCCCTTAAAAGGCTTGGTAGACTTCTTTTGGAATAAAAAGCAAACAAAATACGCATGGCATAAGCAAAGTATCAAGCTCTGTCTGCTAAGGAATATTGAGACCATGGCATCAGGCTAGACCCAGTCTGTTTCACATTGGATCCTGTGGCTGAGCACTGCAGCTCCAGCCCAGAGGTGCCCCGCACCATGCTGATGGATACTTCTGCTTGACATAGATTGATTTTGCAAGCTGTTTATAGCCTTACATGGAAAAATTCTGACCTTGCCACATTTCTTTTCAATGCAACATTCTCTTTCATGTTAGCACTCGTAAATACCAATATAATATTTATAATTGTGCACGTTATAATTGCAAACAGTAAATTGCGATTTTAACAAGAGAAAATTATATGATCTATTTAATAGCACCAAATTATTGCTATACACGTCCCTTATTACCTTGATTGGCTTTTTTAGAGCCCAGTGTTTCCCTGCACTGCTTTGAAAACTGCAAGAGAAGGTTCAGTGACTGCGGCCCTGTGCTGATAGTGGGACAAAGCTCTGCTCTGCACAGCGCTTACTGCAGGAGGACCAGCATCACTGGATGACACAGACCTTCAGCAGTTCATTTAAATTCAGTCAGTTTTACACCAGGAGAAACTCCCTGTGTTTGTCTAAACACCAAACCCCCGGGTTCTCCTCCAGCATGCAATTTTATTTATATCACATCCAAAAAAGTCAATACAGCAGAGTTCAGCATTTCATTTTACTGGAACTCTGAACTGTTTACTGTAGCTGAAATGTAGGAATTATTTAGTTCATTTATAGACTTGAATTTGCAGACATGGGTGCTGAGCCCTGTTATTCTTTTCTCTTCCTTGGGGATTAATGTTCAACAAAGCAGCAGGGTCACAAAGACATTACCTTTTTCAGCACCTGGTATTGAAAAGCAGACTTTTGTTCTTTTCTTTTTTTTTTTTTTATTTTAATTTATTTACTTATTTGCATTTGCAATTTTAATAATGCAAGTCCAAAATACTTTCATCATGAAATTTGAATGAGAGGAAGTACAAAAAATGTTCATTTCTAAAAAATGTATCACAGCTAAAATTGCAGTATTTCAAGAACACCTTCACATGAGCAGACATTCTTCAGTTCCTTAGAAACTTTCCACAAAAAAAAGATACAGAGTAAAATCATTCTCAAAATTGTGCTTCCCAAACCTGACTGGACCTGACAGCCCTTTCCCACCAACTCATCTTCTACTAACAGTGATAAAAGATCAAGATCCCCGTGGCACTGCTCTCACTTGCTCTTTGGTGGAGATCTTCAGAAATTAGCACATTGCCATTAACATTAGATGAGAGCAAAGCAGCTGTAAACCAGACACTGACTGCAAAGACCCCTGGGGTTTTTAGCAGTTCTGCTCCTAGTGTTGCTGTGCTCTGTCTCTGCAGAGCAATTCTTCATAAAGACAGTTCTGGGGTTGGACTGGCCAGTGTTACTCTAGATCGATTTATATTTCCTCTCAAGGAACTAGTAGCTGAAATGTAAATTTTAGCTGAATAAAACATGAAAAAAATCTTTAAAAACTATGGCACTGAAGCATAGTTGTTTTTTTTTTTCCTGAATTATGCTGGCAAAGTGACGAGAACTATGCCCTGGCTTTCAGTTTGCCCACATAGTCTCACTATGCAGGCAAACCCTGCATCCCCAGCATCAAAGGACACAACCCCTAGCCAGAACCTTGTTACCTATCGCTCTCCCACACACGGAGTGGGGCAGGAGAGGACATGAGTCTGCAGCTTTCTGATTGCTTGGGTCTATTCACTAAATTCCTGTCACACACAACTGACCACCACTCCTGATTCACAGCAGAAGCAGGACTGTGACAGGTCACCCAACAGCCCTGCAACTGCTCATGTGCATGTGCAGAGGATATCAGCCAACACTGAGCACTCTGCCATGTGATAATGATGTTTTGTATTCATACAGAGTTCACAAGAGGAAAAGGGTATGGATTGACAACGGAAAGAGCACTACACATCCAGTATTTCTCATCCACTGATGTATGGACCCCAGCATGTGCTGTACCGAGTACACATCAGGGCTGTGAACATGAGAACCCAAAAGCAAGAAGAGGTGTCTCAGTGAGAAGCTGCTGGAGTGTGAATCAATTAAATGCAAAAATCCAGATGGAAAACAAATAAAAAACCCCCTAAGAATGGAAATACTCTGGGATTCCATGCAGACTGTGATAATTTAAGACCCTTTAAGAGAGAGGCCTCCCTCTCTTGGAGGTTATTAAATTGACACCCTGCTGCTGAGCAATAAAGGAAATGCCCCAAGCAGAACAAACTCTTAGACTGAAAAAGAAGCAGAAAGACTCACAGGAATGAATTTAACCTTGTTTCAGACCAGGAGTCTGTGTATTCCATAATGTCTACTAGCAATGGGTGCTGACGGGATACGACTAACAGCCAAGTAGAACACAACCTTTCCATGCATGTTCTCACAGATCAGTGTGGACCAGATCAGAAAGGTGGAAGAGTGTTTCTTCTCCTGCATCCTCAGCTCTGAAGCATGGCTGAGGGCTGGTGCTCTTTGAAACCAAGCCTGGTGTGTGGGAAGCCCAGGGGGGCACCTCTGGATCTCTGGCAGCTGGGATCGCTCCCCAAACATCTCTAAAATCTGACAGCTTGGAAGTGCATGGGCCAGAGCAATCCTGCATGCTTGCAGACCCACTAAAGGGAGGGTATTGCTTAGTAAAATCTGAAGGCAGGCACCATGCAGTGTACACAAGGATACTGAAATAAAGGCAACAGCACTGAAATAAATGGCAGGCTCAATTGCTCTACTTTATTAGATGCTGACAAGCAAACATAAATCCCTATCTGCAAAAATTGGTTATGTGCATTTGGACAACTGAATGAGGACTGAAATATTGTTCTATTTACTTTCAAGGCACAGAACCAAGAAACTCTTTGTTGCCTCATAAAATGCAGCACAGTGAAGTTAATGCCTCTTTGCCAGTAGCTTTTTGCTCTTTCTTACCAGAGACAGCCTCCATTTTTGAGACTCCACCATCAATCCAGAAATCGTAAGGACCTAAGTTTTTATGTATGCGCTTACTTGATCCAAGGCTGAAGTAAATGCATGTTATCTATCTCCTGCACTGTCTTGTGGCTGGAGTTGGCTGATACCAGCATGACAAGGGTGCAAAGGTCACTTCAATCCACGCAGTCTTCTGACTTTGTTTTGGCCACAAAACAGCACAATGTGCTGCTGGAAGGCAGAGGTGCTGGATGCTGGGCACCCCTTCCAGGTGAGCACAGGGCAGAGGAGGCTTGGGTGGGAAAATGCTCATTCACATTTTGCCTTCATGGTATCGTTGGTGCTTCCACCTTCCCTTCCTCACAGAGGAGTACACGACAGAGAATATAGTGCTGTACACTGTGGATTTCATTCTCTCCCATCTCTGTTTTTCAGCTCAGTAACAGTTATTTTTGGGAAGCCCTTGGGACAGGTTCAGATTACAAGTTAAACAGTAGAGTCGCATGAACACAGAATCATAGAATCATAGAAGTTAGGGCTGGAAAGGACCTTAAGATCATCTAGTTCAAACCTTCCTGCCATGGCAGGGACACCTCACATGCCCTACTTGTCTCACCTGGAAGCCAGCACCAAGGAGCAGTCACATATAACTCAGAATCACCGATTTATTCAGCATAAGTGATTTATTTTATTCTGCTTCTTTAATAGCCAAAAGCAAAACTTTCTGTCTTCAGAGGTGTTCAATTCAGTGGCGGTTTGGGATTTTTTGAATACAAATAATCCAAAAGTGCTGCTTGTTCACAGCAGACAGGACAAGTCAGATAACACCGGTTTTATCTCACAGTGGGACAAGTAATCAAAGATGCCAAAATTTTTTTTCAGAACATTTCATGCAATGTGTTGTTCACTCAAATTTTTTTGGTATGCAAACATTAAACAGTAGGCACTTGGCAAATTAAAATATTTATGAAGTTCCAGCTCTGAAATGGAAAACGGGTATGCCTTCTTGCTGTACCTTGAGGAAAAGAAACTCTAGCTGATCCAGAGGTTTCACCATTGTGAGCTACGTGAGGAATTGCGCCTCTGCTGCCAGATCTGACCCTTTCATTTTCACAAGACAGTTTCTGTAATTCTTACGCTGAAGTTTTGTAAAACTTCACTCATCAGTTTTCATTGATTCTGATAGGCATGAAGCATAGCCAGTATATCCCAAACGTCCAAATTGCTACCTCATTAGCAGCTCAGCATGATGTATCTTGCGCATACTAAGTGAAGCGGTAGGTCTGTGTATCATATTTCCATTCCATAGAAACATTAAAAGCACAGTTATTTTTGAGATTGCTTTTCTCCATTATTGTCTGTCCCCTCTTGCTGCAGTTGCTGGATGATTAAAGGAATCTTGCATATTCAATTTTTATCATGAGTTCCAGCAATGTCAGATTTTAAAGCAAAAATGACAAATGGAGGCAGACCACGGAAGGTGGGAAAGATAGTCTAATAGAAAAAACAAAATAATGGACTTTTATTAATTAAAATAATACCCTTGAGATGAAGCCCAGGACCACTGCAGTAATTAAACAGGCCAGGTTTTCAGGACTTTGGAGCTATGCGAGGGTCAAAGGACTGAGTAGCAGCACTTCTCAATGCGCCCCCTTGTGTGAGGTGAGCCCAGCTTTGGATGGAGGGAAGTGGAGTTGACTCACTTCATCAGCACCAAGCTTTTTATAACCTAAAAACTTCTTTGAGTACCTGCATACTGCTGAAGACATGTTATGCTCCTGGTCTTGACACCACAAATACTCATATATATTGCTCACTTGTCTGTTTTTCCCTCTGCTCAGCCAAAGGTATTTGCAGGATTACAGCCCTGTGCAGTGCTTTGCCATCCGCACATTCTTTTTCTAATGGCAGAAAAGATTTCCCTCTTAGGAGGCTAGACTGGGAAAGGACATGATCTAATGTATCTAGGTAGCCTGCCCAGATAACACAGGACAGACCATATCAGTATTTGTCTTCTCCCTCTTCCAGAAGATAAGCTGCTACTTTGCTGTTGATATCTTCATCATATACCATGATACCTTCATCATGTTTAGGGTCCTTTTTCTTGTGTGCTTGAAGAAGGAGATATTGGGAGACTTCAGGTACAGAGGCCTCCATCCCTCAGCTCCATAGGATGCACATGACCTTGCTGGCATGCAGGAGAGGACAAGTACGTGAACAGAGTACTTGGGAATTTCAAATCAAGGGATTATTCTGGGAGGGGAGAAAGTCAGTGTCCAGCAGGCACTGAGTCATAACCAGCAAATCACTAACAACCCCACTTCTCCAGGCAGAGCAATTTGCTACAGGTCCTACCTTTCTCCCTGTGTATCTCAGGAAAACACAAGCCCCATTATTAAATTAGAAAAAATCATATGTGCTAATAGAAAAGAACACTTAATGCACTAATATAAAGCTAATCTGATGGAACACATCTCAAATGGGAGGGAGGGTCCCACAGAGCACATCTCCCTCCATAACCAACATGCTGTGCAACTGGAATGCAGCCTTACAAAAAGCAGCATCACGGTACAGCGCTAAGGATACAGAACCTCCCTGTGAAAGTGTGTGTGAGGGGAAATTCTGAAGTACTTGGAAAATAAAATTATTATATTCTTAGTGGAATATGAACCTGAGGCATCAGTAATGAATGTCTCAGGCTAGCAACTCAAGCTCCAATGGAAAGCTAATTTGCTTTATACAATTAGAAGTGTCATATTCAGTAGCACTTTCTGATCCTTTTTTTAAAAGAGAGTTAATAATTTGTTGTAATACAGCCCAATTGATTCTTGTTTGGAACTATAGATCAGGTAATTAGACGTAATGAAATGCAGAGAAGAGAGAAGGATGTAAAATTTCTAAAGCTATAGAGAGGCCATCATCTATTGCAATGCTTATATTGATTAGTGTTATTGTACAGAAGCCTTGAATTCTGAAGAGCAACAATAATGGCACTTCAAGTGATCCAAGGCTCCAGCAGAGTAAATGAAAGAGGATCTGTAGGGCCAGCTTGGTTGTGAAAGAGCAGAGAGTAAACAGAGAAGGAAACAGGCAGAGGAGGGATGCCACACTTCCAGATCCAGCTGGTGGGTCATTCAGAGGTGTCTTTTCCTCTGCCTTCCTCCTGGCATCTCAGGTTGACTCATTCAGTCCTTTTTCAACTCTTATTTCACAGTTCCTCTCAAGTACTGCTTCAGACCTGGAGAAGGGGAGAGGAGACAGTGAAGAATAGCACCAGATCCCTGTGTCTTTCTCCCAGTACTCTCCTCATATGCTCCACTTGGCAGATGGAAAGGGACACTGCGACTCTCCTGGGACCCCCTCCTGCTGTCACATATTTATCCCTATTTCTGGTACCAGAATCACAGCCCAGCAGCCCCCTCACTTCCTTTCTTTCTTTTTATGACTTATTTCTTCCAAGTGACCTAAAAAGGACAAGACTTTAATAAGAATCATAGAATCATAGAATAGTTAGGGTTGGAAAGGACCTTAAGATCGTCTAGTTCCAACACTCCTGTCATGGGCAAGGACACCTCACACTAAACCATGTCACCCAAGGCTCTGTCCAGCCTGGCCTTGAACACCGCCAGGGATGGAGCATTCA
>WYDI02019087.1:0-16184 GCA_009867235.2 Psittacus erithacus | reverse complement strand
TGGGGGGGGGGGGGGGGGGGGGGGGGGGGGGGGGGGGGGGGGGGGGGGGGGGGGAGGGGGGAAACACGGGCAGGGAGAGGAGGAAGAATAAAAAGAAAAAAAAATCAGCAAATGTTTTCAAACAATTTCTGTTGCATTTTGTTTGTATTTATAAACCAGAATGAAAAACAGTAAAAATATGCTAGTGAAAACAAAAATACTGATTCAGATGGTCCTGTATGAAATTGTACTTGTATGGGTAAATTTAAATTCCTGACTGCTTAGGTCTTTAAATTTCCTAAAGTGATACGGAAAAGGATGTCACCAGGACAACAAACATCTGGGAGGCTGTCTGAATTCAAGCACACTGATTCAGCAAGAACAGCCTGACACATTGGAATATACTAATTTCAGAAACTAAAGCTGCTTATTTAAAATAAAATTCAACTTATTGAATTATTCAACAGTAATTGCTTACATTGGGTAGAGAAACTCTCACTAGCACTCACATTAATGAATTAGAAACAGAAAACACTGTCAGAATAAAGGTATAAATGCAGCTAAATTTTCAGGCAGAAGCACTTTGCACTAAACAGGGCAGACTATGTAATTGGATAGTGCAACCTGACATCTTGTGAGGTGTAGTGAACATGAAAGATCCATCTAGTGTTAATTGTGCTTAGGAAAGTAATTCTTACGAATAGCCCTTCAAGTCCAGATATTTTCTAAGGAAAATTGGTTATGGCATTTGCATTCTCATTTATCGGCCTTGTGTCATAAGAAGAAAGTTGATTTGAAAAATGAATCATACGCAGTTTTTCTGTCATGATTATTGATTATCTTTCAACCTATAAAAACTGTGTAAGGTTATGAAGCACTTAAAGATTTATTACATTTATAGATCTGTCTTTTCTGTGGTGATGAAAGTAAACAGAAATCTCTTTCTTCAATGAATGATACAGTAAACATGATTGCTTGAAAAAATTAAAAACATATAAAACATAGAGGACTAACACAGCAATTTTTTCCAAGTTAAGCAAAGAATTGAATAAACACTTTTAATATGGAGTTCTGCTTTGAGGAGCTTTAAATTTTTTTTTTTATTTTGCACATTGTCAGGGTATTTAGGAACACTGCTTAAAAATGAACTGCATGTAGAGTCCTAAGAAAATTATTGGGTTTTCTTCTGCATTGCAAGTGAGGTTGAGGAAGATATGTAGAAAGGGAGGGGAAAAACAATAAGAAAATAGTAGTGACAATGAAGCAAAGAGAAACTGGCATCAACTGAGGTATTTTCGCTGAGCGTCTACTAATGATGCTCAAAACTTATATGTATTAGCATAACAGTACACCTGCAGCAATATATGAACCTGTCAGTTGCACCAAAGAACAATAACTTATTTTGGGCTGACAGAAACTGTTCATCTATAGAAGGCCATACCTCTGTACACTTTCAAAACTGCTGCTGTGACCATTCTGTAATCATTTGCAGTTAAATGTAGCCAAGTCAGCAAAAAAATTATTTTTTAAAACTGCATAAGATAATCAGGATAATTTTGACTAAAAATTAGGTTTTGATGGCTGCTGCTCATAGGTTGTTGAGAAAGACAGACAGATAGACAGTGGTGGACAGCTGGGTTTACAATGGTGACTCCAGATCCCTCAAACACATCAATACACTCAAAAGGTGTTCTTAAAAGGCAAACCTAATCCAAACCTAATCCTAGGCTTTTGGCTCAACAGTTTCTTTTTATACTCCATAGAATACAATCACTCTATTCCTAATTCTAATAATATCACTCTATTCTTAATCCTAATTTAATCTTCATGGTACAACTAGAAAGTAATCTAATTGGTACTCTATTGTATATCCTGTCAGTATATATATATATATATATATACACACATATATATGAACAGCTGGTTTTTGCAGAGAATTAAGAGCTGTTCTTCAATGACATTGTTTTTAGGTACAAAGGAGATAACTGAAATGCTGCAGAAATGTTCATTGCTGATCTAGACAAACATCAATCTCTACTCCTCAAGACATCATTTATTCTGGAAGAATCAGAGAACTTTATAGTCTTATGAGTCTTTTGCCCTTTGATCATCCACAAGAATCTGGTATTATACAGCAGAGTATGAACAGACTTAAAATCCAACGTATCATGATGACTCCTAATTTAGACAGTTTTTGTGGGCTACAATTACAGTTCTTGGAAGTGCTCAGCATCACCCTTTGTATCACTTGCTATATTGAGCCAGAGTGCCAAGAACTGCAAAGGCCATGAGATACTGAAGCGCCATTAGATTAAGCTTGAAATATGTTGAAAGACACTGTAATCAGAAATATTACATGCAGAACATCATGGAATCATAGAATAGTTAGGGTTGGAAAGGACCTTAATATAAGGTTCCAACCTCCCTGCCATGGGCAGGGACACCACACGCACACTAGACCATGTCACCCAAGACTCCGTCCAACCTGGAAATAGGAAAATACTTTGTTTAGCAGCAGTCTGTATAGTCATAGTGTGAACATTGTATTGCTAAATGTTAATGTGGATATCTGTTACGTACATCAAGGTCTTTAATTTGATGGAAAATCCTTTTTTTTGTGGAAAGTCCCAGACCAGCACTGGGATTTGCACTGAAGGTGAAATTATGAGTGACACTTTTTGCTAGCGGTTCCAAAGAAAATAAAATGTTTTTCTTCTTAAAAGAAATATTGTAAGCAGACTACTTTCAATTTGTCTAAAATCAACCTATCTATCATCTATCTATCTATCTATCTATCTATATCTATATACCGTACATACAAATGTATCCACATTTGTATGTGGGTATACTTACTGCAGAAAGTAGTAATTTGTTAGTGGAATCATTTAGAAATAGAGCAGGCTAATAAACATGCATGGCATACCTTTTGTTATTGTTATCATTACTAGCATTACTGTGTTTATGACATTTGTTAAGTATGTCAGAGATAGTTAATATTTATATTAATGTTTTTCAGTAAAAGTTTAGTTAGAATTGATATTTCTTCTCCATTTGTTCCCAGCTTATATTCTTAAGCTCTCTGAAACATGCCAGTTTACTGTTACCTTCTCATAAAACCTTATTTTAAAACTGATACCGAAACTGCTTTGACCTTTTCCATAGCCTTTCAATTTCACATAAAAGTATTTGAGAAAGTAGCTTTACTCTAGCCTTCAACCACCTCCCACACACCATTATCCTTCATCTTTTTCAATCTGGATTTGATCTTAGCACAGCAGGAAAACATCCCTTCTTCATGTAAGTAACTATTAGCCAGTGATTGCAATAAAGTAGTCAATGATTTTATTGTCTTCCCCCATATCATACATACCTATTTATCCATAAACAGCTGCAAGTAAAATTTCTTTTTTATAACTAATATGCACACAAAGACTGGCTTTACAAGTAATTCTAGCTGCTTAGAAGACAAGCAGTAAAGAGATTGGACCTCATTATAATATTACTAATTTGTGTTCCAAGATGTCATGTCTTAACCCTGGTAGGCAGCTCAGCTCCACAAAGCTGATTGCTCATTTTGAGTATCAGTCAGCTGGTGGTGAGCAGTTGTACTGTGCATCACCTGCTCTTTTTAAACTCACAGGGAGAGGCAATGTTTATTCCTTCTTCTCTCCCTTTCCCTTTTTCATCATCATTATTATGGTTACTATTATTAATATTATTACTGTATTTTAATTTTACTTTAATTATTAAACTGTCTTGTCTCAACCCATGGGTTTTTATCTTGTTTCCTGATTCTCTTCCCCATCTTACTGGGGAGTGGAGGCTGAGCAAGCAAGTGGCTGAGTGGTACTTAGTTGCCAGCTGGGCTTAAACAAGTATAAAATATTCATTTGCTCAGTTAGAGTCATCTGTCTTGGGCCTGTCCCTTCCCAGACTGTCACGCATCCACAGCCTACGTGCTGGTGGGGCAGTGTGAAAAACATATAAGGCCTTCACTTTGTATAAGCACTGTTTAGCGATAATGAAAATTTCCTTGTGTTGTCAGTGCTGTTTTGGTCACAAATCCTAACTACTATGAATAAAAATAACTCTATCTCAGCCAAAACCAGTACAAAGAAATGTCTTCTCCATTTCTTGCTGGTTCAAATGTAATCTGTATATGGATACTCTTTCCTGAGATCCTAGTGTAGTTAGACTAAACACCCCATAAATCTCTTCAGTTCAAACCCAAATAAGCAAGAGATTCAATAACTTCCACAGTAACTATGAATGGACTAAAATGAATGCCCAGCATAAACAGACAATTCTGCTTTCCCCTGCAGTGACTGGAGAGACAGAGGCACTGCAAGGGCTGAGCCACCCTGTTTGAAGCAGATGGAAATAATTTCTTTGGAGATGCCTGTCCCTTTTTTTGATGGTGGAAGGGGTCCAAGTCAGCTTAGACAATTAAACAGAGGAATCTAATATTTTCCTTCTCACTGTGCAGCTATTGTTATTTCTATTAATCTTATCATTGAAGTATGAATGCAACACACAGTAACTGCTTAAGAAGGATCAGCCCATCCACTTTCTTTTAGATATCACTTTGGTGAGTTTTCTAGTTTTCATCTTTGTCTTTTTAAATCATGGTATTTTCTTCCTATCTGGAAGAGTGAAACCACTATTTCTGAAAAAGTTTTTCACTGAAGCATTTTTGTAACATTTGGCAGCTCTGGCATCAGGTTAATTCAGCAGGTATCAGAGAGCAACGAGTGTTATTAAAAAGTGAATAATTATTAACTTAATATATACGGAATGCAATAAACAGGGAATTACGTATTGGGATTGGTCTGTTTGGCTTTCTTTCTCTCAAATGTCATTGTTTTAAGGCAGCCCTCATTGTCTGTTTATTTTATAGACCTTATTTTAGATCCTATGAATTGCACAATCTAACTTCAGTGACAAATTCCCACTCAAACTGCCTTTGTCACACTGACTTTTGCATTGCATGATTTAACATTAAAAAAACCCTTTAGAATACAGTTTTTTGTGATGGAATCAATAAAAAAAATGCATGTGTCATGCCCAGCACATATAGTGGGAGAGAGATTAGACATTTCAGGGGTTCGTAATGAAGTACAAAACCTTCCCCTTCCTCAAAGAATGCAGCAATAAGTGTCATCCTTTCAACAACAGGAGCTTTTCCTAAAGGTCAGAGTGGAAGAGCTCTGATTATGCAATGCTGAAAAACTTGCCTCATGCCTATTTCTGTGTGGTTTCTCCTACAGAGATTCATTCTGTGAGTTCTGCATTCATAAGCTGCCTATCTTTACACATGGAATGTCATTACAGTCCTTGAGATACGTTTGTTTAGTCTTCACTTCCCATTATTTTTCTGTAAGCAGCATAAGCTATAAAAAAAGGTTAAGTGTAGTAGAAGAAGGAGGATTTAGATTTACTAATGTTGTCAAATATTTATATCTGAAAGAACACTTATTAAATTTCTTAAACTCATTGAATTTGTTTGAAATAACTTTGCTAAAATATGGATTAGTGCATAGGAAAAAAATAATCTATATATATTTATAAATTTTTTATCTAACCACTTCATCAACTAAATAGCAGTATTTAGATGTCTGATCTGCTAAGCAATGTGAACAGAAAGCAAAATTAAAAGAAAGCCAGTTTTCTCAAGGATATTGAGAAATTTTCTTTAGGTCAGTGACATTCACAAAAGTGACTTTTTTGTTGCTGTTTTATTAAGAACAGAAGCTCATGCTGGAGTGCGTCCAAAGAAGAGCAATGAAGCTGGTGAAGGGTCTAGAGCATGAGTTCTGAGAGAAGCAGCCAAGTGAACAAGGGTTGTTTAGCCTGGAAAAAAAAGATTCTCAGGGGAGATTTTACTGCTCTCTACAGCTACCTGAAAGGAGGTTGTAGCAAGGCAAGGTTCAGTATCTTCTTCCAAGTATCAGTGACAGGACAGGAAGAAATGGCCTCAAGTTGTGCCAGAGGAGGCTTAGACTGGATGTTAGGAAAAATTTCTTCACTGCTAGGGCTGTCAAGCATTGGCACAGGCTGCCCAGGGAAGTGATTGAATCACCATCCTTGGAGGTACTTAAAAGACTTGTAGATGTGGCACTTAGGGACATGATTTATTGGTGGACGTGGCAGTGTATGCATTTGATGGTGTCATCCTGTAGACAACAATATTTCTCTCTATCTCTATATGTATATATGTAAATAGATATATATTTTCCATAAATCTGGTGGGGCAGTTTAACAGTTAATCTTCTGAAGTTACATAAAAACCTGTCGTAGTCAGAAAAATCTTTGACTTGGCATTATGTATTCAGGTCATCTTGCCTATAAGCAAACACAACACACAGCCATGACAATCTATATTTTTACAAAATGACTACAGCAATTTATATTAACACGTGGTGGATACATTGGCTTTTTGTAATGCATCACAGTTTACAGAACATGGTATATAAAAAAGTGCTTCAGTTCAATGCTGACTTGTACATTGAAGATAATATACAAAAATAGTGAAAGATAAAGTACCATTTAATCTTAAGTGGGTTTAATATAAAGAAACAGAGTAGTTATGATGTTATAGATTGTTATGTCCAGGTTAAACACTTGCTTTTATATGAGTGCATCTGTTTGAATATTACAGTCAATAAAGCACTGAGCTGAACTTCACTTCTGCTTCATTAGGAGGTATACTTTCCTCATAATAAGTAT
This sequence comes from Psittacus erithacus, assembly GCA_009867235.2. Taxonomy (NCBI): domain Eukaryota; kingdom Metazoa; phylum Chordata; class Aves; order Psittaciformes; family Psittacidae; genus Psittacus; species Psittacus erithacus. Next base: position 9,479 of record WYDI02019087.1, on the reverse strand, counting down.
ACACAATAAGAGAAACCACTAAAATGTTTAATTTTAAAAACACAAAAAAACCTCACAACCTACCAGATATTACTAATCGTACAGGCTTATACTACAAACAAAATGCAGTTTTAGTAAGAAAAAAATTCACTATGCATATTATTACTTCTTTTTAAGTATATTCAATCTAAAGTGACAAACATACTTAGATATTTTAGGTATTTTAAAATTTGATTGCAGATATGCTCCAATTCAAAGTACAGTAGTTGGAAGTCTTGAATGACTTTCCGATATAAGTCATACAGCAACCATTTTTTGTCTTTGTACTCCTAATTTTTTAAACTTCATTTAATGAATATTAAAGTTAAAATTTCTAGAATTTTTTTTTTTTGTCTCTCCTAAATCCTTATCTACTTGGAATAGCACACAGAAAAAATTACCATGGAACAAACTGCTGTTTTCCTACTAATTCTAGATTCTTCTAGTTAGTATAAATTATTTGGGCATGTAAGGAGTCACTTTTAAGAGAGCTTCTCCTGGCACATCATATTTTTTTAAGTTAAAAACCAAACAAACAAACAACAAAATCCAGCTAACTCTTAGTTTTACTGAATGAGAAACTATCGTTAGCTTCCCCAGAGAAACTTTTATCAATGGGAGAAAGGATTTTATGCCTCCTCAACTACCTGGATCTGTCTCCAATAGCTGATACAGGAAGCTGATACAGGGTTTTGTTTCTCCAACCTTAAACAGACTGAGTGTTCAGGCCCTGTTAATAGGATTTTCATAGCTGTGTTTGAGATAGATATGCAGCCATCTCCTTTCTGGCCTCTCACCTTCCCTTTCCAAGTATGTTTTCTTCTTTTATACTTCTGTCTATGTCAGCCTTTTTCATATTTTGTTATGTCAGTCTGGTTCTTGTAACAGTAAGTCATGTTTAATAAATTTATCAAAGTTCTTTGATGGAGTGAGTATGTGATGAAGCATAATCCAGTTAACTTGTTTTGCTTTTTCAAGTCATATTGTGAAATTTGAGCTGTCAAGGAGAAAATTGACGACATTTTGATTAGTAACTAAATAAAAGGTATGAAATGAAGAAGAGAAGCCAATCATGCACTGTTCAACACATTTATAAATATGTAAAAATAATTGATTTTTATAAAACTGACTTCCTAAATGACTCAATGTTATTTGCAATAACCAAAATTGAAGGTAATGAAGGTGTTCTAGAAAGATCTCATTATATTAATTGACCAGGAGATACAGAGGCAGAGGTTTCAGATAAATTCTCTTTCCCTGTTTTCTTCTCTGGGTACCTGATATATCTCCCAAATTAACTTTCATACCTCCTTTCATGAAGCAGTTGGTAAAGTCTGATTCTTTTCCCTGCCAAGGTTGGAACTTTTTTTCCCTTCCAATAGGGTATATTGAAATAATGGTCTATCCTTTCCCACCTTTTATTTCTTCATTATCTTCTTACTTCTTTCACTGATGAAATAATATCCCATGTCCTGTTTGCCCTTTATAATATCATCATCTTGGGGGGGAGGGGGGGATGTGCACTGTATTTTATTATCTACTTGTAAAGCAGAACATAAATTGCAGTGCTACATGCCTGATATTTAATAAACATGTGATACCATAAAATTAGCAGCTCATAACCTTGCCAATGTGCTCATTTGGCAGAAAACCTAGACTCAGATCCAGATGGGCTCTGCATTATGAAATCACTCTGTTATACAAATTTTGATAGAAATGACCAGGCTCAGTATTTTGACAGCCTCTACAGAACCAGTTTTTAGCTTGTGCCCCTCTTCCCAATACAGCAGTTGATAAAGAAACAACAGTTTAAATTCTCTCTCTACATTTGCTTTTGTACCAGCAAGTCAGAAATTATTCATCAGGTACATGTGATAAAAATTCTGAGGTGGGGAATAAAAACCTTAACATGCTGTGTACTTCAGTTTTACATACATTATTCTATTCCGAATTTTGACATAGCACAAGGTCTGAGAGTTATCACTTGAGATCTTTACTTATTCTGTATAACTAAGGCAGAGAGAGGAGTGCCCTAAGAAGGATAATTCAAATCATAAGTAGTCTGGAGTGCCTCACTGAGAGGTCTAGCTTTATCCATTACCTGTGGAAGAAACCTAATGATAACATTTGTAGCTCAGGTGATTGCCTAAGTTTAAGTTGGCTGAAAGTGCTTGTATTTGTCTGAATTATACCCTGTTATTATAGTAATATAAACACAGCATTTCACTAAAGACAAAATTTGGGGTTTAATCATTTTGTATTTCTATATTAATGCAGTTTTTGCAAAAGGCAAAGCAAACTGACAGTTTTCATTTAGAAGTCTTTTTTCCTGACATCAGTTAAATACACTCAAAGATCAATATCATTGTTAAACAGAAGCACTTGAGAGAGCAGAAGAGCCAAAGGTAGTGATATGAACCTTTTCTACTAGCAGTGAATAGAGATAGCATTTCTTGACTTACGTTAGGAGTTATTAAGGCCGCCATTAATAGTGATGTAAAAAGGGAAATGACAGAAGATTTTAAGAGTAGGCAGAAACATAATTCAGGATATATTTAGAAAGGAATAATATTAAATGTGTCTAGCTAGGATTCTGACAAAGAAAATCTGTATTTTAATGCAGGTGAGAAAAATGGCAAATGTACGAAAAGGAAGTGTTGTAAAGCATAGACAAGAAAAGAGTGCAGAGATAATTCAAGGAGGTTTTCAAATCATAATCAAAGTTGCCTGCACAAGGTGTATAAAATATTTAGATGCTACAGTGGAGCTTAGAGAGGCAGTTTTGTCACATCAGCTTTGGCACTTTCTGTTACACTTGGTCACAGCAGACAGTAAACACGAAATTGTCAAATCTGTGTTTTGAGAAAAGAGACCTGGAGACAGAGAAATCCAAAAGGAAGAGAGGAATAAAGTGAAATATTATAATTGAAAAGACCAGTGAAATTAATAATGACTAGTTTTTCCAACTATTGAACTAGTCAAGGAAAACATGGGTTTTTTTCATCTAAAGTTACGTCTACTACTTTCTGTAACAGTAGCAACAGCATATCGCAACATAAAAGCATAGAGATGTGTAAAGAATCAAGACTATTTGATGCAAGGTTTTCAGTGCCTGACAGAAAAATGAGCTCCACCATTTTAAGAGAGAAAATTAATAATTGTCCACAGCTATGGAGGGTTAGTTTGCACAGGTTGTTAAGACATGATCTATTAGCCATAACCTGGGGACAACCATACAGAGCACAAAGGTCATGGGACATAATTGCAAAATGTAGTTTGGATAGTTACTGAATACTAAGGTGTGAGCCCCAGACCCAAGCTGTTGCTTCTTTCTGAAAGGACATAAATTCAAACTAATAAGATTGCCCTGGGGAGCAGGAGGTAAACTGAGAGCTCAATAAAGACATCTTGCACCTTTGGCCAAGGTGTCAATAACTGATGGACTACTTCTGCTGTCACTGGATGATGTTCCAAACTGCTCATTCTTGCCTGCCAGCATCAGTCTATTGTTTACACAGAGAAAGAAACTGTTCCTGGTAGTTTGCTGCCTTGGGTATGGCTTTGCTTAGTTGACCTAACCAAGGTGCACAGCATGGCCTGGGGAGTGACCATTACATTGTACACTAAAGATTAATACTTTCTGAGATGACAGGAGGTTAAGTGTACAACACTAGGGACAGGAAAGTTGAAAAGCTGAACACAAGTGGAATTTAAATGACCTCTGGAGACTGTGATGCAGTGAAGAATCCCTTACAACAGGAAGAAATTTAATCAGAAGAAGTAAATAGGCAAAGGGTTGCCTAATACTGCTAAAACACTAATTCAGGATCTATCAGAAAATAAAAATACAATATTTTTGTGTTTTAATAACATATTCTAGACCTATTGGTCCAGAATAAATTAGGTAACAACTGTGATCTTTTATCACAATATTTAGTGATATATAAAACTGTGTCTGAAGCAGACTTGAAATTATTATCAACTCCTTTAAGCAATAATCACCCCTTCAGAAACAGGAGAACGTGGTCTCAAATTTTAACTGTAGTGACAGGAATAACTAGGAATTAAAGAGTTTACTTTGTAAGTACAGTCAGTAGTGAAGGCTGAAAAGATAAACAATTTTTAATTAAATTTCCCAGGAGAGAATATAAGGGGGTTTTAAGCTAAAATAGATGGAAGTCCAGAGAGCCATTTCTAATCAGAAAAACAAAAATGACAAAAAACAAACACAAAAAAAACCCAACAAAAAAACCCAAACAAAAAAAAAAAACAGAAAAAAACAAAAAACAAGGAAAAAAAAAACCCAAACCAAACCGAAAAAAGAATCAAAACCAACCAACCAACCAACCAAAAAAAAACAGGGCAGGTTAGACAGGGCTTTAAGCAACCTGGTCTACTGGAAGGTGTCCCTGCCCATGGCAGATGGGTTGGAACTAGATGATGTTAGGTCCTTTCCAACACAAACCATTCTATGATTCTATATTTTACAAATATTTTATTATGAGTTCAGGAAGATTTCAAGTCAAATAGCCAACATTCAGAGGTGACTGAAAGTGTTTTTAAGTAAATAGCCTTCCATCCCTACAGGATGGCAATCTTAAAATTGTACAGCTGTGCTACCTTTACCTTTACAGGAATGCACTTGCGTTTCAGTGTCATAGAATCATAGAATGGTTTGGGTTAGAAATATCATCTAGTTCCAATCCCCCTGCCATGGGCAGGGACACCTTCCGCTAGACCAGGTTGCTCAAACCCTTACGCAGTCTGGCCTTGAAAAATACCAGGGATGTGGCAGCTGCAGCTTCTCTAGGCAACCTGTTCCAGTGACTCACCAGCCTCACAGTAAAGATTTTTTCCCAATATCTAATTTAAATCTCCTTTCCATCAGCTTAAAACCATTCCCCCTTATCCTATCACTACCTGCCTTTGTAAAAAGTCCCTCTCAGATTTCCTATAATCCCTCTCTTATACTGGAAAACAGTTGTAAGGTCTCTGCATAGCCTTCTCCTCTCCAAGCTGAAAAAGTCCAACTCTCTCAGCCTGTCTTCACAGGAGAGGTGCTCCAGCCCTCTGATCATTTTTGTGGTCTCCTCCAGACTCACTCAAACAGGTCAATTTCACTCTTGTGTCGGGGGCCCCAGAGCTGAACACAGTACTCCACGTGGGATCTCAAAAGAGCAGAGTACAGGGGAAGAATCACCTTCCTCAACCTGCTGGCCAAGCTGCTTTTGATGCAGCTCAGCATACTGTTGGCTTTCTGGGTTGCAAGCACACGCTGCCAGCTCACATCAAGCTTCTCATTGACCAACACCCCCAAGTCCTTCTCTTCAGGGCTGACCTCAATCTACCTTCTGCCCAGCCTGTGTTTGCTCTTGGAGTTGCCCCAACCCGAGTGCAGGGACCTGCACTTGGCCTTGTAGAAATTTGTGAGATTGGCATTGGCCCATCTCTCAAGCGTGTCAAGGTCCCTCTGGATGGAATCCCTTCCCTCCAGTGTGTCAAGTGCACCACACAGCTTCATATCATCAGCAAACTTGTTGAGGGTGCACTCAGTCCCACTGTCCATGTCTTTTACAAAGATGTTGAACAGCACAGGTCGCAGTACTAACTCCTGAGGAACCCCACACGTCACTGGTATCCAGTTGGACATACAAATAGGTGTCCTGATGTATCTTTTAAACAGGTTCTCCAAAAAATCAGTGGGTATACTGCACAGAATGGTGAAAGAGGAATTCGATATTTGCAACACAGTAGCCTAAGCAAAAATTTCCTGATAGCTAGCGTAGTCAGGTTAACTACTTTGGTGACGGTAGAGCAGTGAGAAGAGACTGAACCTGCATACTAATGGGGGCAACTGGTCACTCAGAAGCTGCTATTTCAGAGAAGTAGCTTCCAATGTCTGTGTATATTCTGATCACCAAGACCTACTTGTTTGAGACAATAGCATTCTTAGTATTACTTGTTCTAAAGAAATACCTCTGTGACAAAAACTAAACCAAAAAATACTTAGACCTCATAAACAAAGTAATCCTTAAAAGTAACTATAGACCATAATTATTTTTTTGTGACATTTAGTAAAAAAGTACAAATAATCGATCCAATACTTTATTTCACTACAGATTTTAAATGGGTCTGCATCTAATTCTAAACCAGAATAAAATTCCAGCACTTTGTGAAATCATCTCCTGTGTTTTGCTCACATGCTTATTCAAATTCAACATAATATTCGGATGTAACAAATTTATGGAAATCCATTAACATTCCAGTAGTGCTAATGGAGCAATGTCACAGCTGATAAAGATCTTTACAGCATATTAATTAAATTCTCTGTTAGCTGATGGAGGACAAGTACTCATACTTGACACTTGGATTTTTTTTTTTCTTTTCTTTTCGTTTTGCATGCCATTTAAGGAGGGAAAAAATGGCTTAAATCCAGGTTCTCATTAGTCTATTTTAACAGGAAGAAGGCTTCCAGCATAATATATAGATACTTTCAAACTTCTGGTACCAGGAATAAAAGCAGTAAGGAGACAGTGGTGGCAGAAAATCATATCCCTAATCATATATTCCATTTTCATTTTTCCTTTTCCTTTGTGTTATGAATTGTAAAATATCAGCACTTATTTTGAGGTCACATAAGTCAAGGCTAGCAGAGGAGTAGAGGCTTCCAGCAGGGATGATGGGTCAATCAGACACCCCTAGTCTCAGCGTGAAGCTTCTGCTGCAGCAAAGGTGAAGCAGCCTTGGCCTGGAATTTTCCCAACAAACTAATGGTTTTTACTGGAGTGACAGGCTATTATTCTTTTCTTTGATCATCTACAAGAAAAAGCATAAATAATTTTATATAATAGGGAACTAGTTAAGGTTCCACACTGGTAAAATGTCAGTACCATCTAAGCAAAACTGCATATTACCTTTTTGTAATGAATGATGTTTTTTATTAAGATTCATAAGGCACTGCATTAATATATTCTATTTGCCCTTGAAAAGTCTGCTTTAGTGCACCTAATTTATTTTCTGTTATATACAATTTAACAAAATGAATCAGAAGATGAAAATACATACTAGTTTCTGCATTTCGCATAGCATTAATAATAAAGTGGGTTAATCACAGTCCATAAGAAGCAAATCTTTTACCTCTAGGGATTTTCCAAGAGGCATAAAGATTTTAGAGTCCTCTGTAAAGATGTTAGTACCACCCCTCAAAACTTACCTTTGCTGTAAAGCAGAATCACAGATTCATAGAACGATTCAGGATAAAAGATACCTCTAGAGGTTCTGCCCTGCCCTGCTCAATCAGGGTCACCTAGAATCACTTGCTTAGGACCATATCCTGTTTATCTCCAATAACGGTGACTCCACAACCTCTCTGGGCAGCCTGTGCCAATGCTTAGTCACCCTCTGCTTTCAGATGTTCAGAGGCAACTGCCTGGGTATCAGTTTTTGTCCATTACCTTTTGTCCCACTACTGGGTACCACTGAAAAGAGCCTGGATCAATTAGCTTTGCACTCTCCCTTTAGGTATTAGTGCATATTGATAAGATCCTCTCCCAGATCTTCTCCAGGCTAAACAGTCCCTGCTCTCTCAACCTTCCTTTACAAGTAAAATGTTCCTGTCCCTTGATTATCTTCGTGGCCCTTCCCTGGATGTATTCCCATGTCTCTCTTCTATCGAGGAGCCACAATGTACTCCAGTTATGATCTTAGTGCTGCATTAGAGAAGAAAGACCATGTCCCCCACTTGCAGGCAATAGTTTGCCTGATGGAGCCCAGGATACCATTAGATTTTTTTACAGGAAAGGAACTTTGTTGGCTACTGTTCAAGCTGGTGACTACCAGTACCCACAGGTCTTTTTCTGCCAAGTTACTTGCCAGTTCATTGACCCCCAATATATAGTGGTGCATGACGTTGCTCCTCTCCATAAAGCAGGACTTTGTACTTCCTCTTGCACATGAGGTTCTTGTCAACCTGTTGGAGTGTTCCTGGATGACAGCATAACCCTCTTTTTAGCAGCAACTTCTCACAGTTTTCTCACTTGTTGAGAGTACATTCTGCATCATTGTCCAGATCATTAAGGAAGAGGTTGAACAGAATAGGACTCAGTACTGACCCCTGGGGTACAGCATTAGTAACCAGCCTCCAACAGGACTTCGTACCACTGATCACCACCCTTTGGGCCTATCCATTCAATTGGTTTTCAGCCCCTATAACTGTCTGCACATCCAACCAAAACACTGACAACTTGCTATGAGGATCTTACAGGAGACAGTGTCAGAGGTTTTCTGAAGTCCAGCTGGACTCTCCCTTCATCTACCATGCCAGTAGAAAATTATCAAGTTTACCACAGTAGGAGTTTAACAAGTTGGACAGGCACTACTTCCACTTGGAGAAACCATGCTGACTATTCCTAATGACTTTCTTGTCCTTCATGTGACTGGAAATGGTTTCCAGGATTAGCTGCTCCATCAGCTTCCCAAGGACTGAAGTCAGATTGACTGGCCTGTAGCTCCATGAGTCCTCTTTCCTGCCATTCTTGAAGATAGGAGTAAAATTTTCTCTCTTCCACTGCCCAGGGAACTCTCACCGTCATCTCTGAAAATTAACCAGCTTTCTCAGGCCCCTTTTTCCTCCAGGGCCTTATTTTGTGGGCCTCGTCCAAACAGATCTTTGAAGAACCCAAAGTCTCCTCTCCTGAAGTCCTGGGTTGTGATTTTGCTTTTCACCCTGATCTCAGGATCCTGAACTCCACCATCACTCCAGACCAAGCTGCCTTTGATCTTCACATCGCCAGTGATCATCTCCTTGTTGATGAGTATGAAGCCCAGCAGAACATCTCATTTTGTTGGCGTCTCTACCACTTGGACGATGAAGCTATCATTGATGCACTCCAGGAACTTCCTGGATCACTTTTGTCATGCTGTATTGTTTCTCCAGCACATATAAGGGTGATTGAATTTCCCCATGTGAAACAGTATTTCTGAAAGTGAGATTGCTCCTTTCTGTCTGTAGAGGGCCTGATCCACTTGTTCTTCCCTGCTCAGGTTGCCAGTTGCAGGCACCCACTTTAATGTCACCTTTAGATGTTGTTTTTTTAATTCTAGCATATAAGCTCTTAGTTGGTTACTCATCTATGCCAAGGCAGAGGTCCATACACTCCAGGTGCTTTCTCAGGCAAAGGGCACCTCCCCCTCCTCATTTTCCATTCCTGTACTTTGCAAACAGACTGTATCCCTCCAATGCAACACTCCAGAAAGTGGGAGTCATCTCGCCACATCTCTGTGATCCCAACAAGACCATAGCCCTGCAACTGTGCAGAGATATCCAAATCATCGTATTTACTCCTCATACTGCCTGCATTAGTATTCAAGTACATCAAAGGCATGCACGAGTGGGTTTGCCTTTTCCTGAAGCAGGAATAACCCAGACTGTCTTCCCCAGCAAATTCTTTATGTGCACCACA
>WYDI02019085.1:0-10346 GCA_009867235.2 Psittacus erithacus | reverse complement strand
TGCTCCATCCCTGGCGGTGTTCAAGGCCAGGTTGGACAGAGCCTTGGGTGGCATGGTTTAGTGTGAGGTGTCCCTGCTCATGACAGGGGGGTTGGAACTGGATGATCTTAAGGCCCTTTCCAACCCTAACTATTCTATGATTCTGTGATTCTAACTATTTAAAATCAAATTGAGACATATTTTTGCACAGAATTAAGGCATTCTGAAAATAGCTGTAGCAGGAATATTTGTGGGCACTAAGTTAAAAAAGCCCAACCAAACCAACCAACAAAAACCACCACCACCAAAAACCACAATCCACCAAACTCAAACAAACAGGACGAAACCCAAAGCAAACACTTGCACTGAAAAAACAGTAAATCTGTGATAAGTATTAGGAAAAAATAACCAACCTCAGGTACTCTGCTGAGTTCTGCCCTATTTGGGGTGATATAATCACTGTCTGTGGAAGCAGCTTAGTAACAGAAAGCAGACATGAGTCTGGAGTGTTATCAATGTATTCTTATAGATCTTGGTTAATAAGTTGTTTTTGAAGTCTTACTAAATCTGCATGTAAGCGGTAAACATTGGATAGATCCATTATTCACTGCTGGTCAATAAAATCAGGTTTGATGAGTGTGAATAAATGACAGGTAGATATTGCTATGTCTCTGTGAACATAAATTTTAATTGCACTTAATTATTTCTAAATAATTAGTTGTGCATCACTCGGAAGTGGATACAGCAGTTCTCTCACCTCAGTGCTGTTAAAACCTGGGATTCCTGGAACAGCTGTAAGTTCATGTATGCTCTGCTTGCTACAGGAACAAAACTTGAGGTAGCCAAGAATTTTTTATCACTGCAGTAATTGTATTCTACTTGATGTGATGGTGCTTCTACAGAGGGATTCTACATTTAAAGTTGTGCTGCAGTCAGGCTGGTAGCTTTAGGAGATTGGAGCTGTAAAAATCTGACAACTTGTGTTCTTTTTCTCTTTAGCAGATACTTCAGACCATTGCAGGGCATGGATGGAGGTCACATTCTAGCAAACCTGCTCAAAGCACACATATAGGCAAACCTGGAGCTGGCTTTAGCTTCGGTAGGTATTGCAGTTCTTGGAAGAAATACAGCAATTAAGGGCAAATTGCAGAGGTAAAAGAAAAAATAATATATCGCAGTTTAACGTGAATTTAAAGTCAAGGTGTTTATTCAAAATAGATTTTTATTCTTTAAAAAAAATATGCTTGAAAACCAAAATTACTTCCTTCTCAGCTCGGGCAAGTCAGGTATGTCCATAATGTTTGTAAGATTTTCTTCTTCTGACACGTCTGTTTTATGCTTTTTTATTGCCAAAGTGTCTTAGCTTTGAATATTACAATGTTAAAGTAACTAAACATTGTCATAGTTGAACATAGTTGCAAAGAAATGTTATAAGGAAATTCATCCTCATCTTGGCATACGATAGACATAAAGCAAATTTAGTGGGTCAGCAGCTAGATGTTTGAAACTGAATAGCCAGGATCTTTGGACAGATCTACCTCCTCTTCCTCCATTTAATGAATACAGCATTCTTCCTCTTTCTTTTGGTAATACATTTTCTATTACACAGTCCTCTCTACTCCATTTTCACTATTTTGTGGATAATTTCATGAGGAGTGAGTGAGTGTATTGTAGCTGTTGATGAGAGAACAGTGGAGATTTTCTCCCAGGAAGATGGGGAAGCCAAGCTTTTTTGCTTCCTTGAGAAGCCCAGGAAGTGATGGTTTGGGTTCTCATGGAAGGACACTCTTGTTTTCTCTTTCCTTATAGTCTGGCAACTGGCAGAATTAAAAATAGCAGAGAATTTGTGACCTTTGTTTGTTTTTTAAATAGAACTTACTGATGAACAGAAAGAGTTCCAAGCTACTGCTCGTAAATTTGCTCTGGAGGAAATTATTCCAGTTGCTGCACAATATGACAGAACTGGAGAGGTAAGTCTACCTTAGTGTAAGGGGAAAAATAGACTTTTATCTTAACCTACATAAAAATTAAAATGTTGATTGTGGTGAATCAGAAGGTGATTTTTACGTCTATTTCAGTATCCTCTTCCACTTATAAAACGGGCTTGGGAACTTGGTCTTATAAATTCACACATACCAGAAAGCTGTGGTAAGTAAACATTCTTTCTAATGTGTAAAATGAAACAAAGAAAAGGCATTAGATGAGATATATGTGTGTAATTATGGATTCTATATAAAATAAACAGTTGCCTACTTGGATAATCTAAATTTAATCAGCAGGCAGGTTGACACATGCAAGTGTTGCTAGGTGTGGATGTAATCAGGGGATAAATTAGCCAGATTATGATTTAGTAATTTACAACCAGATTTTCTTAACTTGATTACAAGTGCCTAATGTTCTCCTGGTGCACTGTGTCAGCTGATTAGGCAGATAAATTAGAAGGTCATGTTTTGTTCTAGTCTCTGACACATGCTGGAGCAATTAGAGAGTTTATTCCAGAAGGACATTTTTTCAGTTTTGATTAGGTGCAGTACAGTAGTGCTTTGGCCATGTTTAGGAATATGAGTAACCATGGAGGTTAAGGAACAAAGAGACAAAAGGAACAATTGTGAGAACTGGATTTATTCAGCCACAAATTCTAGAGAAACTAAATGGTGAAATAGCTGAACTACTGCAGTATAATCACCCGATTATTAAATGAAAAATTACAAGGGGCAAATTGGAAACCACTGCTTTAAAAATTCTCCAAGGGAGATCTGGGAAAATACATACTATTAAGCGTCATACACCATGGAAACTAAGAGCAAGTAAGGTGAAGTACAGAAATAGTAGACGAGATAAACATGGTGTGCTAGAGAAGGGGTTTTGTGAAAGGAAATCATGCCTCGTAAAATCACTGGAGTTCTCTGAAGTAGCTAATAAGTGTGTGAACAAGGGGATGCCTTGCCTGGTTGATATAGAGTGCTTGAACTTCCAAAATGAGTTTTAAAAATCATCAGGTTTCATAGTGGAAAAATTAGCAGCATAGCCTTGCTGAGTCTTGTGCTACTTGGAATGTCTATAAATAAGCTGTAAAAGGGGGTCAGTACTGAGATGATAGAGTTAATCGATCACACTAAGTTATTCAGTGTAGAAAAGATGAGAGGTGCAGGAGAAGGTCATGAAACTGAGCAACTGTTAAAATTGCAAATGCAATTCAAAAAAGGAGGAGTGAGGCACATGTCAAGGGAAGGAAGCAGTCTGAACTTCACAGAGAAACAGTATCTTCTGAACTAGTTACCACCTTTCAAAAAAGACATTTAGGGGTTTTTTAATACATGATTACGTGAATGTTAGCATAATGCCCAGAAGTGGTCAAAACTGTAAAATTTAAGGTCAGAGGGGACCTTTAAGGGAATGAGGAAGAAGCAGCTGACATAATTATGCTGCTGCCTGAATCTAAATTGCACTTGCCTCTAATTCATTATGTAGTCAGATCCTTCTATCTTAGAAGAGTATTGTGGAAATGGAAAAGGTTCCTAAAAGGATGACAAAGATTATAAAAGATGCATGTTCTGTGTGAGATGTAGCTTCTGTATGAGAAATTACTAAAATGTCAGTGTCATGGAGAGTGTGAAAAGGGATTAATAATTCACTGTCCCTTTCAGTATAACTAGAAGGCATCAAATTAAGTCAGCAGATGGCAGGTTTAAAATAAATGAAAGGAGGTGGTTCTACATGCAGTGTGTAGTTAATTTGTGAAACTCATTGTCCCAGATGATATTGATGCTAAAATTTTATACAGATTCAAAAAGAGACTGGGCAAATTCACACAAGAAATACCTGTCAAGGGTTAAGTATAAAAAAGATGCCAAAAAGAGGCATCTCTTTGGCTAAGTAAGTCAGCTGAAGGCTCAGGAAAATATTTTTAAGGAAGTAAAGTTGCATTGTTATTGTATTTGTATTTACTTCCCAAAGTGTTGGCTCCTGTCAGAAACTGATTACAGTGATGGTTGTCTGACTAGTACGGACACTTCTCTTTTTGCTTTCCCCTAAGTGCTGTGCTTTCCTGAGTGGTAGCTCAAGAGCCCTTTTTTTGCTTCCTGAGAACTCTTAATTCTCAAATGTAAAGTAGTAAAAAAATTGGAGTGATATATTCTTGCCACTTTGTGTGCCTTGTCCCACTTGAATCACACAGTAACCCTGCAGCTGTGATGCCTAATTTTCAAATCACGTTACACTTCTGACAAAACTTTTTTTCAAAAGCTTGTGTGAGAATGTCTTGCCAGGCGTGGTGCACAAGCAGATGAATGTGGGGGAATGTGTTGTTGTTAATTAATTTGTGTAAATCATTAATATGCTACAATTTAAACCCATTTTAATAAATGAAGTATTTCAACTGTAGGTGGTCTTGGCCTTGGCAGTTTTGAAGCATGCCTTATTACAGAAGAGTTAGCTTATGGATGTACAGGGGTTCAGACTGCCATTGAAGCAAATTCCCTGGGGGTAAGTTCTGCCTTTTCTTATGTTCTTTAAACTAGAATCTGTGTGTTTTAAAAGGATGGATTAATGGTTGAAATATTTTCTTTCAGCAAATGCCAGTAATCATTGCCGGAAATGAGCAGCAACAGAAAAAGTACTTAGGAAGAATGACAGAGGAACCAATGATGTGTGTAAGTATAACTGCACCCTTGCCAAATGTTCCTAAACCAGATTAATAGTATTACCGCTTTTTTATTTTTTCCTTTTTTTTTTTCTTTTGTTTTTTTTTTTTTTCTTTGTTTTTTCTCCCAGAAAACTCACAACTTGGCCCATTTTTGTTTGTAAATAAATGGTGGCATTTACTGAAAGTCAGGGAATAGCTAATGAGATACATTAAGTACTCAAATAGAAGTTACAACTGGGCAAGTTACCCCCATCCTAAGTCACTTACAAAAACTTAACGCCTTTTGTTTCCCTTTTGAGAGCATATGTAGACGTTCTAAGAAAAATACAAGGTTTGTGTAAAAAGAAACTTAGCTTGCATAGGAATTAAGCTCTATTTGTGATATTAAGTATTATATAAGCAGTACTTATTACAAGTACTATACAAGTTTTTACAAGTACTATACAAGTACAATAGAAAGAAGTAAACATTCGTGTGCAGTGCATTAAAATGTAAACAACTAAGCCTCATGAAGGGCACAGTAAACATAAAATGTTACTCAGTGCCCTTATTTTCACATTTCAAAGATCCTCATCTTTCACATCAGAGTTTGTGAAGCCTGAGGAAGTAATGACAGAATGGCTGTTTGATTAAAAGATAATTTTATGTATTATTATGGATTTGTAAAGAAAATTAACCCATATATGTTTGGATTCTAGTGAAGAATCTAGCTGTTGGGTGTTTTTGAGTGATTGGGTTGGTTTGTATTACTATTAGTAGTAGTAGTAGTAGTAGTATATTTTTGGGTTTACCATGCAGCTCACTTAAGCCTTTTACAGACCAGTAGGATGCACATAGCCTTCAATAGGTTGTGGTTGCCTAAAAATAGAACTTTCATTCCTCAAGATTTTGCATATTTTCTTTTAGGCTTACTGTGTAACAGAGCCTGGAGCAGGCTCTGATGTGGCTGGTATAAAAACAAAGGCTGAGAAGAAAGGAGATGAATATATTATTAATGGTCAGAAGATGTGGATCACAAACGGTGGGAAAGCAAACTGGTGTGTTAACTGTTAACTCGTGTTTATGTTATATAGTGGCTTTCCGCCCTCAAAGTTAAGTTCTTTAAAGATTTGTTAGAAATCTAAATCTTTGTTGTGTTTCAACACACACGCTTTAATCTCTGACCAGTTTCTCTGTGTAGGATACAAGAATGTAGTCTCAGTGCTGTGCAAAGCCTAAAAAGGAAAATGAGGCTTGATATGACAACTCTTCACTCAAAAAGGCCTCTTGAATCTTTCTGCTGCCAAAGGAAATCAGTTCTGCTTTTTCTTCA
Organism: Psittacus erithacus; assembly: GCA_009867235.2. Classification (NCBI taxonomy): domain Eukaryota; kingdom Metazoa; phylum Chordata; class Aves; order Psittaciformes; family Psittacidae; genus Psittacus; species Psittacus erithacus. Next base: position 4,410 of record WYDI02019085.1, on the reverse strand, counting down.
GGGCAGGACAGCACCAGTTTGATTTAACTTGCAAAATACTCAAGAGGCTCATATGGCTGGCCACATTGCTTCATAGTTGTGGTGACTGAGATCAGTGATTCTACTCAAAACACCTCTCACATCTAGTGGAGCTAGAAACATTATTGCTGTGGTATGTGCTGAGCGTGCTTTACAGTATAAACCCCTTTGGTTATATCTCACATTGTGCTGATCCACAGTACATAAATTCTTCTTAATTCAAGTGAAAAAACTTTATACATTTATCCAAAAGCTGAATTTTCTAGTTAGTTATTTCCTTATTGAAGGTAGGTCCATCAAAGGCAATCTACCAGATGTCTTTTGACAGTACTGAACACCATGTATGTGATTTACAGCTGTTTAATTTCTAAGAGAAAAACTTATTTACAGCCTACACTTAGAAGAATAAAATTAAGATCTTTGAAATTAGGTGATAATATTTTGCATGCAAGAACATATTTCCAAAACATTAATTTTTATGTATGTGCTGTGAATAGGTTTATTTTGTACTATTCATGAAGCTGATAGTATCACAAAGACTTACAGTACATGGAAAAGGTGGAGAATCTTTGCATGTTTATCTGAGGTAATTTTATTAAATTTTATGAAATCTTGATTCTCTGAAAGTTCCTCATGCTCTCTCAGTTTATTTCTGCAAGTGACAAGAAAAAGGAATTGTCAACTTACAGATAGAATTTATGATATTGTAGAAATGCACATAAAAACATTTAAAATGTTAGTTAGAACAGTATCTGGTAGTTAATTGTGAGGGTAAACTGCATCCTTCTTCTTGGTTTTACACTAGGTATTTTTTGCTAGCTCGTACCAATCCAGATCCAAAAGTTCCTGCAAGCAAAGCCTTTACTGGATTCATTGTGGAAGCAGATAGCCCTGGAATCCAAGTTGGAAGAAAGGTGAAGACTATATCTCTTGTTTGACAAGTCAGGAATTATCATTCAGTTCTAAACTGATAATGCAACAAATTACCATTAAAGAAAAAAGACTGTTATGCAACCGCACATTTTATATGCTCATGTACAACAAAGTTTCATTTTCACAATACACAGGAGCTATTTATAAGACACAATTATAAAGTTATTCATTCAGATAAGGGATTATTCAGAACAGTCTAAAGCAAGATGACTTTGAACAGCTGCAAAAGAATCTTTGAGAACTATTTTATTGACAAGTGCCAATAAATGAGAAGTAGTATGCCTTCAAAGGTTAAGAAGCAAGCTTGAAAGCTTTAGCCAAGTGAGCTTTAATTTTAGTTACTGCTGGTTGAGGAAGAGGCCTTGGAGACACTAGTGCTATTTCTCTTTAAAAAGTACTATTTTTTTGTAGTAAGCAAAACTGAATGTTGAACATTAGGAAAGGAATGCAAAAACTTGAAAAGCTTGTTTATTTACTTGTAGTACCCCTGTACTGCCTGCATATTAGATTCTTTACTTTTTTCACTCCCATCTCAAAGGATATAGTTGAACTAGAGAAAGACAACAAAACTGATGACAGCTACAGACTGTTTACATATAAGGAGAACGGAAATTGATCATCTTAGACAAGTTAAGGGCATGCTGGCCTGCAAGTGCAAAACTAGTATTTTGTCATGTATAGGGTAATTTTTGGATGAAGTGTTTTGGGAAAAAACCCATACTTTATTTTTCGAGTAAACTAAAGAATGAAAGCATATTGTACCTTTGCATAATCCAATTTATTTGTACCTCTATAAATTTCCCATTTCAGGAAATCAATATGGGTCAACGCTGCTCTGATACAAGAGGTATTGTCTTTGAAGATGTGAGAGTCCCAAAAGAAAATGTGCTAATAGCTGAAGGAGCCGGCTTTAAAATTGCAATGGGAGCTTTTGATAAGACCAGACCACCTGTAAGTATCAGAAGTAACTTAATTTTAAAGTATAGCAGGAATCCCTGATTTTTTTACTCTGTACTGTTTTCAACTCAGGTAGCAGCTGGTGCTGTTGGATTAGCAAAAAGAGCGCTTGATGAAGCTACTAAATATGCTTTGGAGAGAAAAACGTTTGGGAAACCAATTGTTGAAGTAAGTGAGGGGGGGCTAGGGAGTATAAGTAAAAGCTATGTTTTCACACCAGATGTACCACTACTGATTTTTCAAGGTTGTTCATTGATTTACTTAGTTTATTAATTTTTATATTGTATCTCTGCCATTTTAGGATTTCTGAGTATATAGGCTAGAACCGTTTCAGTAAACTTAGCTATGTGGTAACTTTCCATAATTTATCAGTGATTATAGTAAAAGCAGAAACTAAACTGTGCCCCAAAACCTGAAACTCATGTACAGGATATACTTAAGGTCTTCAGCACTAATAAACAGGGATTTTCAAGAAAGGAAAAAAACTCTAAGGTATGTGAAATAACACACAGCTTTAATATTAATAGAATACACTGTCTGTCACACTGCTCACCAGTTTTAAAGAAATATGAATAAAAAGCAAGGTAAATGCCAATCTCATAAATAGTAAAGAACAACCTCATAATTCAGTATTTAATCCCTATGACTAAATGCATTTGAGAATTCAAAACTTAAAAGTCTAATTGAACATACAATGCTGAGAGCCTGACCCATATTCTGTAGAAGTGTAGTACAATTTACTGAGTTTGTTGAAGAGATCACTGTATTAGGATTATATTTTTCTTGGGGTGTTAAGCGGGCAATGTTAACCTGGTTTATTTCATTGTTTACAGCACCAAGCAGTGTCTTTCTTGCTCGCTGAAATGGCAATGAAAGTGGAACTGGCTAGGATGGCTTACCAGAGAGCTGCTTGGGAAGTCGATGCTGGTCACAGGAATACCTACTACGCTTCCATTGCAAAGGCATTTGCTGGTGACATTGCAAACCAAGTAGCTACAGATGCAGTACAGATTTTTGGAGGAAATGGTTTTAATACTGAATATCCTGTAGAAAAACTGATGAGAGATGCTAAAATCTACCAGGTAAGTAAAACAGAGGATGTGACCTTTATAGTAATTCATACATTTCATATAAAATAGAGTAATGGCCGTTTTTTCAAATCACGATGTACGCATATTCAAAAAAAGAAAAAGTTTTGGCTGAAAGCAGTGACCCTTCAATTTAAAGAAAGACTCCTTCAAATCAGGCAAATTCTTGCACACAGGAGTCACTGCACTGGGTCGAAATTCAACTAACGTAAGAGAAATACATTATTTTTTTCCCATTTTTATTTTTTTCCCAGTGAGGTAACTCTCTGAAATTCTTGGATTCTTAATTTTGAAGCTTTTGAATTTTTAAGGGAAAAAAAAAAAAGTAATAGAAAAGAGCAATCAAAATACCAACACTCTCTTTGGTATTCTGGCAGTTGAGATGGTTTGTATCTAATGCTGTTCTTAAAAACCTAAAGTGATGGAAATCTTCTGACCTTCCTTATGTATCCTGGATTGGTGCCTGCCTTGTAGTTCAGCTTTCCTCTCTGCCTGAACACTAAAGCAGCTTCTTCACCTTTTTCCTCATAAGTTGTTGGCTTTACAATTATGTTGTCTGTGTCTCTTGATTATACCTTGCACTTCACTGTGCCTTACGGTATTGCTGCCCAATTCCAGGTGGTATATGCTTTTGGCCATGTTTCATGTACAAAAACTTGGGTTTCCAACTTTTTTTCTATATATTTGATCTCCTTCAGTATCACACAATCCTAACGCTGTGTTTACTGGTAACATTTTTACATGTCCTTACTCTGCTCTAGGTTTGTCTTGCTGCAAATCTTCGCTACTCTGGTAAAAAATCTTAGTTTCCTTTCTCACACTTGGAAAGCTTCCCTTCTTTAATTTTCAATGATTCTTGAAACTATTTCCATCACCTTATAAACAAAACCTTACTTAAGAAGATTGTGAGTTTTGATGTCTTTACACATGAGTCCCCTGGCTGTCTTCATCTGGAAGTCATTAACTGCTACAGGCACAGATTAACAGATTGCAGGAATAGATGCTGAGGCCCCAGCAGCTACACTGTCAGCAGTTTGGACAGGTTGAGTTCGTAGCAAGCCTGTCTGGTCCCTTAGACTATATGTCACCAGTATGCATGTAATTGTACTGGCCCAGTTGTAGGCTTGGACATTCGGTCTTGATGAGGGGTTGGTGGGTATTTGGTATACAGAGAAAGCAGAGCTGCCACTTCAGTTTGCTACAAAGATACCTAGTATCCACAGAACATAGCCTGCCCTATGAACTGGATCAACACTGGGTGGACAGCAGCAATGAGAGAATTCTCTTTGGGAATGAACAGATTCTTCTGAATCAAAAAACTAATGTGAACACAGGGATATAAGGAAGACGTTCTTTACTGTAAGGGTGGTGAGGCACTGGAATGGGTTGCCCAGGGAAGTTGTGAATGCTCCAT
>WYDI02019082.1:0-15396 GCA_009867235.2 Psittacus erithacus | reverse complement strand
ATGCTCCATCCCTGTCAGTGTTCAAGGCCAGGTTGGACAGAGCCTTGGGTGGCCTGGTTTAGTGTGAGGTGTTCCTGGCCACCACCGGGAGGTTGGAACTTGATCTTAAGGTCCTTTCCAACTCTAACTCTTCTATGATTCTATGAAAGGGATGAAGAAAACAACCCACTTCAGTGCTAATCCATCCAAAGGCCTGTTAAAGCACAATCCACAGCTTAAACTCCAGTGCTCAACTCTGCAGCCAGTCCCTTCATAACATCCTATGAAGCAAAGATAATGTGAACAGCATTTACCCACGGGCCCATTTGCTACTGAAGTGGGCAACAAATAACTGTCCAGGCTGGATCACTCTCTAGCTAGGCCGAAGTTTTCATGGATGTGGCTTTATGTTCCTGTACTTCAGGGTGTTGTAAAAATAAGCATGTAGTATTTGTATATTACACACAGAGAGGAAATAAATTCCAGAGCACTGAACCTCTCTCTGTCCTTTGGACTGGTGATTTCCTGAGGTTGGTCAGTTGCTGCAAATCAGGGATTGCAAATAACCTTATTACCCTGGTTATGGAGAGGCAGGGTGGAGGGGGGTGGTGGGAATTGCTTTTCGTGCTAGTGTGCATTGCTGGGTGCATACCTCTAGAACAGGCAATGTGTTCAGTATTTTTTATGTTCAATACTTCATCTTTCTAATGGTCTGAATACAGTGATTCCTTGTAGAAACAATGGTATAATCAGTGAATCTGAATCTTTACCTTAAAACCAGTAATGGATTTCAATGCAGTTTCTTTCTGTGTTTAATGCTCTATGCATTTGAGCCAGCTGGTTTTAAGTGATATACTCAAATACCAGGCAATAATACATTTTTCTCTGGCTATTGTTGTTCCTTTCAGTGCTGCATAATTTTCAATATGCTAAAGAGCAACATACTGAAAGTCAAGCCAGCTTTACTTGAAGGCCAGATGAAATTGTCCAAGCTGAAACTTCACTTTTTTTTACAACCAGCAATAGTAATAACCATATTGGAAGTATTATAATACAAAATAGATTGCAGTGTAAGAGATGAGGACAGATGGGACTCCAGCTGTCTTCTTAAAAAAAAAACATAAGAATCCAATTAAAATATACTTAGCGTTATGTTTCACTAGAAGTTTTGCAAGAATTAATTTCAGATCTATATAACTACTGTCACTTTTATAGCTTAACTCTAAATGTTATCTTTGTGCTTGGTTTTAAGTAGCAAAAGAAGGTCTTACTGCATCTGGACTGCTCCTAATTGCACCCATCCACAGCAGCAGGATTAAAGCCCTTGTTCGTGTGCTGTTGGATCATTACTATTATTCAGAGTCCATTCAGTAGCATAGTGGAAGAAAAAACAGTCTTCACATGCATGAGGGCTTCAGTTTCCTGCTTGGTGTTGGATCTCATGGTCCAAGAGCTTCTCATAGTCCTGGTCAAGTTTTTTGATGGACATTTTCCATTGGAAACTGCTGATTTAATCAAGTGAAAATTGTCTGCAGGAACAGAATGTTTTCAATTTAATTTCCTGATTTCCAAATGGTTTAAAAATATTGTTATTGTAATCAATTTGATGCACATAGTAGGGTCAAAATTGAAATGATTAGTTTCTAATTTGATCAAAATAAATTGTTTAACTTTATCCAAAGATACATTTTTAGAAAATATTTGGCTTGAAATTTTAGGTCTTCACACATCCAGTTGAAACCTGAGATGAGCTTAGGAAATCTTGGAAAATCTTGACTTTCCCCGCTAGCGATAGGAAGACAAACTGGTTATAAAGATACATTTTATATTTGCCCCATAGCAATCACTTTCAGGGTTTTCAGTTACCTTTGTCCCTGTAACAGTGAAGCACAGAGTCACCATCCACTTTAATTATCTTAGGATTTATGCACTGAGGTTAAAATGTTCAAGTCTGACTGTTGATAGAAAGAGACATTTAAATCCACACACTTAGCACTTAAGTAGGTGGCCTCATTTTTGGAAGTACGGGCTATTTATCCAGAGGCCATGTTTATTTAATGTTAGGCACCCAAGTGGAGTTTTCCAGCCTTATCTATTTGAATTTTGTGATATCAGAAGAAACATCCTACCGTATTGTTTATGCTAAAGTGTACATGCAAATCACCCTGAGAGTTATACTGTACACAAAAAAGAGAAAGACAGAAACAAACCTACCACTTAGCTTTGTTATGCGTTCATACTGCTTGGGCTGCCCCCTTGTTCCTGACAGTGAAACACAGAACGTGATGCTCTGTTTTTGACTGGTCATTGCTTCTGATCACTACAAGGAATGCAGAAGTTACTACCAGCTTCATGCAGGCAATATGAAAAATGAACAGAAAATAGAAAGAGAATGGCTGATGGAGGGCTATACATATCCTTATTGAGACCAGGTTATGCAAAATACTGCAAACCTGAGGCATTTGGCAGAAAAATCAAGGCAATTCTCTTCAGCCAAGGCTGATGTCTTGAAATTACATATTCTATGGGCAAATCCCATTTTTAAATAAGTTAGTTTTAATTCAGGGTGTTTCTAATATTGATGATTATTATTTACCATAAAAATTATGATGGTATCACTTGTACAAAACACCAGCAGTCCAAGTAGCACATAAAAACATTCTGTGAAAAAATCCTTCCTCCTAGCTATGTGTGTAAGGCTTAATTTCTTAGTGCCTCTGACTCTTGACCGAAAGATGCAACACAGCTGAATATTATGAGCAGTTCTTACACACAACAGTCACAGTCTGCTTTATTTTCCTGTGGTTCTAATGAAAGGGGCCACATTTTCTTCCCACACACACACACAAAAAAAAAAGAATAGCTTTCTTCAGTTTCAACGTTGCTTAGTAGTTAATATACAGCTAGAAATAGCAGCCCTTACAGTACTAAAAAACGCTGCTGTAGTGTGAAGCTATGGAAAACTTAGTACAACACACATTTAAGTTACTGTCTTTTGTAGCTGTGGTTAGCAGTTTTCCTGCAAAGGAGGAAGATAGAGAAAAGGCAAAAGGTGTTGGTGAAAGGGGAGTGTATCATTGGGGAAAGAAGCAGGGCTTTTCAGAGAGCTGGGAGAGCATGAGACTGCCATCTACCACAACTATCGGGGGCAAGTATGCTGACTGTGCCACACCGACTGATCATCAGAAGCAACCACCTATTTCCATACCGTCACCCCTCAGCTCATTGCTGCTTTATCTTTCAGCTGCTGTGTCACCTCCTGGGAATGTTTTCCTTTAGGCTTCTGGGTAGACACTGGAACCAGAAATTCACTCAGGAGCTGGGTCTTGGGGCTGCTGTACACTAGAACATCACTGCTGAAAGCCCTGCAATGCTCTGTGCACTTTTTGCCTTCCTCCTAAGAAAAAAAAGCTTCTAAGTTCTGTCCAATATTAAACTACTGTCCTAGAAAGGTTTTGTTGCTTTGTTCTTCATTCAGGGTGTTGGCATGACTAATCTGTCACTGTTTCAAACACGCTGTAGGTTTATGAAGTGGTACCACCAAAGCTTTAGTATTCAGGGCCATTAGACAGATGAACCCTTGCAAAGTCCTGAACCAATCTGCCAAAGCATTGAAAATACACATATTCATCTATATCTGATTCAGGCTACCAGGGTGATGAAGAAGGGAGCACTGTGCAGCAGCTGTTGGCAGGAGTTAAAAATAGCTTTGTTCCCTGAGATTCAGACACACGCAGTGTCACCATACATGGGCTTGTTGGGGTTTGTTTCTGCGATGATGGAGATGCCCCTTGCCCAACCTGGAGAGGTTTGTTAACGTCCCTGGTGAATGCATTTACTTTTCTGCTTTTGCAGAAGAATTAAATTGGCAATATCAAATCACAGACAATTCTCACACAAACAGAGCTGCAGCTTGCTGAGGCAAGGCAGATGTGACTGAGACTGTGCTTCAGACTTGATGACAAATGTTTTTTTAAACAGAGAGAAAAATGTTTTTCTGATGATCTAGTACAGTGTTAGGAGGACATACATTTTCTCTTACAGTCAGGCAGGCAGCTCCTGTTCCTATGTGGGCTGATCGTGGGTGCCTTTAGGATCCAGTATTTCCAGGGACCTTGTGTTGGACACAGGCCCCAAAAGCTTGTGTTGAACACAGGCCCCAAAATCTTGTGTTGAACATAAGCCCTGCATCTCCTGGTGGAACAGTGACTCAGACTTGGGTTTGCTAAATCGTCCTTCCCTCTTTCTCCTGTACTCTGTGCAGGAGAATGAAGGGTATGTAGGGAAACGTGAGCCCTCTGTGCTTGCCAGGACAGATATGGGATGCTGCTGGGAAAGAGTAGACCCCTTAAACAATGTCAATGTTTTGACATTGTTTAAAAACACATATCAATGACAAGTGGTGTCAGAAGTGAGCTTATGTGTCCTAGAGAATGGAGATGGGAGAGCATCTTATGCTGAAAAATAATGGACCAAAGCAATTGGGAAAGGGAAGAGTCAGGGGAAGAAAGAAAAAAAGATTAACAAAGTGCTGTGGGAAGGATACTTTCTTTTGTAATCTCGCAGTTGAATTCATGACATTTGTAGCCTTAAATTGATGAAACTCTAGGTCCTACAATTGTAAAGATTTCTCATGATCTGCACAATTGTGTTGATTTCCCTTTGGCTACTTTGAGGGCAGGGGGAAAGAATAAACAAAAATAGAAGTCTTATAAACATGGAAGAATTCAAACTGGGGCTTGAAGCAGACCACAGCACTTTCAGAGTGGTGAGCTAGGGCTTTGCTATAGGGAGGGACATCGCAGCAGCACCCTACTGCTGGCTATCAGAGAAATGACAACCGGTGCTGTTTTGCTATCTGAAGTCACACAGTGTCACAGGAGTCTGACACAAATTGACATTTGTGCTTCTGCTGGCATCTCCATGTCAGAAAACTCCAAAGGAGCAGAAGACAAAGGCATTTGTGAATTGTGCCAGTGTAGCTAGTCATGCCATCCAACAGTATCCCATGCTGACCTGCATCATAAGTGAATGGAAAGCCTTTCAATTGATGTGAATTGGAACTATCCTGAAAGAGGAGAAGAAACAATAAAAATTAATATGTGTACATTTTCTGGGAAGTCCACGATGGAAAAACAACTTCATGTATGGTCTTTTGAGCAAAGTTTGATGCTTTGCAGAATGGCACTGTGAATCTCCTCAGCCAGCTCATTTGCCCAGTCTGCCTAGCCCCAGACTCTGCCAGCTAGCTGATGAGGGTCTGCAAAGTGATGTTGACTTCTCCACTGTTACAGGTTCTTGGAGGGGAATCTGCTGGTGCTATAGGATGGGAGCTAGCTTCCTATAGAATATACTGAGTCTTGTTCTGCCAGTGTGGAAAATGTAAATTTTTTTCTCCTCATTTCAAGCATGACATGCACTGGGACTAAGCTTCGTCCTTATGACAAGGGAGACAACAGATTCGCCATGCCTATGGTCACACTTGAGGTTCAGGAAAATACCCCAAGAAAGCATTTCTATTATGTTCTTCAGATTCTGTAGAAGTATTACCTCTGGGATGTCTACATTTGTCTCTGTCTTGGTATGTTCCCTGAACCCTTTTTGCAAGAAGGGTCTTTTTTGTAAAGCATCATGGTCACAGGACCTGAGGAGGATAAACAGCAAAAGAAGGCCTCAGAATCCACAGCAAGCAGCGTCTGAAGGTGTGTTTCTGATATTTTTTTCCTTTTTTACAAAGCACTGCAAAACATGATTTGGTGTGTGTGATGTAGATAAGACTGAGTGTAGAGCACCCTATGTTGTGTGTGCACACAGGTTTATGGAATGCTTATTAATCTTGGTAATATACAGGATAGAGAAAACCAGTCTGCTCCAGAAACCCTTAGACTCAACCAGCCTGGGCATAAAGACCCTCTTGCTGATGCAGATCACAAACCAGTGTAAATATATGCAGTGAATGCTGAACAACAAATGGCACTGTTAAAAAATATTGATTTTGGCAACTTAGGTACTGCTGGAGCTGAAAATTTCAGGAGTTCCTTTGGAAAGGTAGAAGAATATCACATACATGCCTTGGTTTTTGCCCTGGCTATTCCTGCTGCTGCTGCTTGCCTGTGTCTCACATGGAAGAAAGAAAAAAGATAAAAAAACCAAACCAAAACAAAACAAAAAAATAAAAAAACAAACCTAAAAAAGACTTTTGAAGTCAATGTCAAAGCCAAGCAAAATGTAATACATGAAAAGGCCAGATTTGCTAGGAGGTGCCAAGAACAAGGGTAAACAGCTGAGGCTTTTATTACTGCAGATCACAGTTTTTGCTGAACATTGCATATATAGAATGTTAAAAGAAGAATTAATAAGGAGAAGAATAATTTTTGGCAAAAGAGACAGACAGTTCATCAGCACAACTTAGGCTTAGGCCCAGATTGCTTGCGAACAACGGCTTGAGCAAAAGTGATGCTGACCTACATACTGGCAGCACAGAAGAGATTGCAGCAGACCAGTGAAGATCAGGAATACAAACATAAAAAGAGCAGCTGCAAGTACTTTTAATATCAGAAGTAGTGCTCAGTGACTGAGTAAAAAAAACCCCAAGAAACTTTAACAGGAGATAAAGCGGAAAGGTTGTGAGAAACATGGCAAAGAACCATGACACACAGGCCATAAATTACCACTGAAGACTCAGAATGTAAGAGATGCCACAAAGGACATATTGTGGCTAGGGTGGCAGGGAAATGATCACTAAACCTGTTGATATTCTACAACCTAAAAGAACTTTTTTAAAAATGCACACTAGATAATCAAAATCTTGCATTTAAAATTGGAATATTTAGCGAAGTCCCTACAGTTCCGCTAAAAGGTTAGAGCAATAGGGTTTGAGATGGGTATATGTGAAGACCAAGCAGTATATCAAGTATGGTTTAGAACACTACGCAATATTTCTAGCCACTTCTCTGGGAGCCTCAGAAAAGCATGCAAAGCTCTTCAACAGGTTTGTTGTGGTGCTGGGTCTTGCATTGTGTCTATGAGAACATTCTTACTTGGCATTCTACTGGCCTTTTTTTAGCCCCTGGGAGTCTAGAAATGAAACCATGTTAAACTGTGGCAACAAATCAACAAAGACCCTTGACCTTCCCTTCTTTCCTGGAAGTGCATAAAGCAAGTTCAGCAAAAGCATTAATCCTTTCCTCAGCAGGAGGAATGCAGGCCTGTCTTTTACCAGAGTGAAAAACTTCTACCAGAGTTGCTAAGCTGGAATGTTCTTGATAATTCACATCTTTTCTGTCCAATGGTACCTGTATTTTGACTAGCCTTGAACTGTGTATGCACAGAGGTCCCCACTTTCTCTGTCATCTCAGAAACCAGAGACGCTAATGGGTTCTGTGCCAAGCTTAGATAATACATGCTGGAGAATAAAGTCCTGTAACTACCAGTGCAAGTGAAAGAGCGCTCCAGAGGCTGTGCAGAGGCTCTGCAAGGCTTATCAAGTTAGGTTTTTAGTTTTCCTGTACTAGGATTGTATTGGTATCCAGCCTGTCCCTCAAACTTCACCAGCAGGTGGACGGGCGAGCCAAAGCACTTTCCATTTCAGTCCATCAAGAGATCACGACTAGGTAAGCTTGCAATGCCCCCTGCTGATCCAGAGGGTTTCATGGCCCAACATGGCAACGTGGAAGCAATTAAGACAACTCTGACAATCTGGATGTTTTGTCCTTCCTGTGCAGAGAACAGTGCAAACCATCTCCTGTCAGCAGACTCCCAAGCTGTGGGAAGTGCAGTTTACTTAGTCATGGTAGCTGTGTACTCCCCACAGTGGTTATGGGCTCACCTGCTGAGAGAACAAAAGCCATTCCTATTGAGGTAGCTGTATGTATTGTAACTGAAGGGAATCAATTCGGACTATGATCGTTAAACAAATACTTTTGAAATGTGGTCTAGAAATTCAAGCACCAAGCCTGTGCATGTTCACACTACCATAGCACATAACAGCTACTGGGAGCTAATTTTTTTGTTTTCTGCAAATATTTGGGATTAAGAAATTATAAAAATAATAGACTTTCAAAATGGAAAAACTCAAACTTATTTTCCAAGTGCTTGAATGTTGATGACAATACTAGGTTTTGGTTTGGTTTCCTAAAGAAATGTGTTTATTTGGCCACACTCTGTGCATTATGTATGCACTGAGGATGTGCATGGAAAGTTTCTAAAAATTTCGGGTGTGTTTGCCAAATTCAATTACACTGAGAAAGGGTTAGAATTCTCAAAGGTATTCAGCAATAGTGAATTCATACAAAACATATTTTAAGGTCATAGCTAGCTATTGACTATGTTTTTACAACTTCTTCTGTCAGTATTTGCAAATGCTTTAGTGTTGTCATTGCAGCAAGGTGCTCCACAAACTATTAGCCCAATAAAGTCATAGGCTAGCACAAAACTACAGCTAAGATACACAGCAAGATGGTGAAACAGAACATCGTAAACAAGCAAATGATGGCAAGAATGACATGAAAACCTCTGCATGCACACAGTTTGACATAAAATTAGTTTTAAGAAAAACAGAATGCATCCTAGAAGAGAAGGGTTTTTGTATTTATCGTTGTTGTGGTTGGTGATGCTTTTTCTGAGTATGCTCCTCTAACTTTAGAAGATTCTCAAAGAATTAGCTCTAAATACGATGTCAGAAGAATAAAACAGTACTAACATAAAAAAAAAAAAACAAAACAAAAACCAAAACCAAAACCAAAACCAAAGAACACCAAAATGGGAATTTGAACAGATTACGTTTGTAAGTGGGAGTACTTCCTAGGAAGCCAATGCTGCTACATTATTTATTCATAATGTTTTCTAACTGGATGGCATTACATTTAGAATGCACTTTCTGTTTTTCCCTCAAAAGAGTTTCATTATTTAATAAACCTCTTTTATTCTGTTTATTTTCCAATTCTGACCCTTGCTACCCAACATAACAAGACTTTGATGGTTAGCATGGGGTAAACCTGTATGCTAAGCTGCATTGTCAGCTTTTGCTGCATTTAATGGGAGCTCTTCTAGGCAACAGACAACTTGTCAAAGTTAAAAAGCACTGTAATTTGAATCTCACTTATGTGATTGTTCTATTTTAAACAGGGTTGGGGCTCAGCAGGTACTTTCCACAAATTTTCCATTTCCAGTTCTGCTAGTTGGAATGCTATATAGAAACTCTTGAAGTTGAAATAAGCTGTTACACTGTTATAGAATGCTTCAGTGCAACTAACAAGTTTTCAAGATGGTAATAGTGTTTATTATTTGTAATACAGCATTGCCTTACAGGTCTTGGCACAGTTTGGAGCAGCACTGCACGAAGGCCAAAAGAAAAAGTTTTTTCTCTAAAAAAACCTTACAGTCTAAAACATGAATAAACAATGGGAGAAAATAAATACTTTCACTTTTTTACTTCCAGAAATCTGAGGCAAGCGAAGAAACAAGATAAATATATTTAAAAACACTGGGCATGCAGTGATCTGTATGTATTTATTTCATAAGTTTAAGGTCAAATATAAGGAGCAGTTGCAGGTTAAATAAGGTGGAAGGTATGATCTTTCTTAGCCTACACTTTGATGCCCCTGATTGCCTTCTTCACCCTCTCAAACAGATGGTTCTTGTCCCTTTAGATCTGGTGGTATCTTCTTGTTTCACTGCTCCTGAAAAGTTTTTTGTCAAAAGATCCTGATCTACCTTAAACACTATTGTGCAGGTTTATAAAACACGTCCTTCTGATAGGACAAGCAGAGGAAGTAATTGTACATGCAGTTATGCTGCTGTAAGGTAATTGTAGCCTCCCTGGAGAGAGCTGATCAGCAGTTCAAGAGTGGCTGAGAGCACTGCTCTTTCCAGATATCTGCAGGACAAACAACATGTCTTGCCTGTGTCTAACATCCATGGGCATCCTTGAAGCAGGCAGGAGCTAGAGATATTCAGAAAATTGGAAGTTGATGTTTCAGGAGTCCGAATATGCAGGACTCCTGAACAGACTTAAAAAGCACTGTTGTATTTTCAAGTAAGGTAGTGAGATGAAAAGCAAATAATAATGAAGACAAGGACTGCAAAAGCACAGAAAAGAATTTGAGAAGGAATGTTAGCAACAAAACCTCTGCTGGAAGCATCAGAGACAGAGTGGAATATGCATGAGCTGCAGATCTGGAATGCAGAGCGTGTCCTGGAGTTCAAGTCCTGATTTGAAATTCCTTCCACCTTTTCAGATACAGGGTGATTAGAATGCTTTTGCCTCTCAAGATGGATGTAAGCATTGCTCTGAAAACCAAATTCTGTCTCCAAAGCAAGGAACTATCTGTATTTACTTCTTCCAGGCCTAACTACACTTGTGAGAGACTTTACAGTTTGCATCTCTCCTTTAACCTAGTGAGTCCAATTCTGTAGTCCACTTTCCTACCTGTCTCTGAGCCACCTCTCCTCTGCTTAGAAAAACATATAGCACCTTTAGTTTCATTTTGTGAAATATTTTTAATGAGAAGTATCTTGTCCCTCTTCTCCACCCCTTCCTTCCCTGTGAGTTTACTCACGGATCTTCTGTATTTGTTTCTCCAGAAATTCCTGAAAGCAAGCTTCTTGAGTGATCAGTTGTCACAGTGTGAAAATGTCTGCTGGGGCATGTGACTCCCAGATACCATCTCCAGAGGGGCTTGCCAGGCCACTGGGGCGCTTTCAAAATGTGTGATAATGAATTAAATTCTCAGGGCCAGAGACCTCTGCTGCTCTATGTCTCTCAAATTGAATGCTCCAAAGTCAGGGGTATCTTTAGTTAGGAATAGATTCTGTAAAGATTAACACCACAGTGTCTTCCACTGTGTTCCTAGATCAAATATTCTTATTTAACTAGCCAGAAGGAAGGAAAATAAGAATAAGGCAAAGGAAAAAGAAAGAGGAATAACAAGCATAAACAGTTCTCCTATTAGTCTTCTTCCCAAAATGCATGCACGCAAGATGAATAGCAAAGATACCCAGGGAAGAACCACAAACTCCTTCCTTTTACAGCTCTTCCAGGGGAGAAATAAGAAAGATCTTTGTCATCCCTGTCACCCAGCAATTTAACATTCTGGTCCTGCAGCATGTCAAATTTATTCATAGCCTAGAATATCTCGTGCAGAATTCAAACTCATAGTAAATGATTCCCCACAAAACCTCTCTTTAGCCACTTTTTCAAAACCAAACAAATTCTTAAAACTTTCATTAAATAGAACTGAGATTGAATTAATAAAGGAATCTGATTTTCCTTGCCTGAAATGTGGTAGCATTTGGAAAGTAACCCAGTATTGCTTCATGTGAGCATTGCTCAGTGTGCATGCAGAAAATCAGTGTGAGGATATTAAAGACAACCAGGAGGCTTCACAATATTTTATGGATACAGAATTAAATTTAAACATTGAAGTAGTAATTAAACTGGGATTTCAGCTGAGTATTATCTATTATAGCAATCTGATAGTTGCAAAAGTATTTAAGGAAATGAATATTATTTTCAGCTTAACAAAACCCTCTTTCTGATACATTGCAAAGCGCTGTGTTACTCCCCCTTTTATTCTCCATTCTTTGCAATACTTTTTTAGAAGTGGAAAAATCCCACTATTTGGGCTTCCGAAATCAAATACAGACAATAGTCTTGTGGGACATTGAAGGATGTATTATGGGCACCTCCTATGGATAATTTAATCATTAAAATGAGTTTTTCTCATCGTCTGTATCAAGATTTGGTACTCTTGGGTTTATGTGGGTTAAAAGATTGATTGACCTGTGGAAGTAGATTGTGTATCTAGCCTCCAGCCGAGGCCCAGTTCATGGTCTGAACACAACTTTCTTGCCAGATTGATACTGCAGAGTTGGTCCTCCCTAATGTATTTTCCCATTCACTGTGCTATTCAAACTTGTGTGTATTTAACAGTGTTTTGGGTCAAATCCATGTGATTTTTTTAGTTCCTTTCTTTCCCTCCTGAAATTAAAAACTAAAGCAGGTGAACAATAACTTTTGTTTAACCAAATCACTTGTCTTCCCTGAAGTGAAATATTTAATTTTGGTTTAGATTTCTTTCATTATTTTTTTTTTTTTTATATTATTCTGCCTAGGGAACTTTCATTCTTAATCATGGGACAATTGCATTTGCATTACCTGAGGAAAAAGCATTTCACAAATTCTTACTTTTTTATATATTTTCTGAGCCACAGCCATTCTCTAATAAATCTAGCTGTGCTCAGGTTGCATTTGCCCAGATCTAGTCTCAAGCACGTTGTCTACTGTAGCTTGTAATGACTCAAGAGTCAGGTTTTCCAGTAGGGCTATTGGTATCTGTCATATCAAAAACCAAAGAAAGACACATAAAATGAGAGTGGTTGCATAAATGAAGAGAAATGCTCCAGCTGAGCCTTGATGATTTCAGTGACACCCAGGCTGTCCAAGTTGGTTTTCAGCAGCTGCACACCATGATCTTCTATGGCTGGATCTACGTATACCAGACACAGGATGTGTACAGACACTGCAGGACCTCCCAGTCTTGGGAGATGAATTGTGCTGCTGATGTGTAGTCCCATGCATGGTCCCTGGGCAAGGTCGCATCTTGCGATTACCTGGTCACTATTTAATAAAGCCTGCTCCTAGTGATTCCTTTTCCAAAGGAAAACACGGTATCTGTCAGGAAAATGTGTATGTATCAAATGATGAAATGTTCTGGTGTGCCAAATATCTGCCCCTGACTCATTTTCCCAACAGTCTCTCTGTCCTTTTTCTCATTACATGCACACGTGTGCTCCGAGCCAAGGGAATTGTCTGCCAGCTATTTGCCCACATCTGCAGATGCCAGACTACGTATGATCTATGGAAGGAAGGGAGGGGACTGTGGCTGAGCATATCTCAAGCCCATGTCTAGGTGACATGTTGTTTGTCCTGCAGATATCTGGAAAGAGCAGTGCTCTCAGCCACTCTTGAACTGCTGATCAGCTCTCTCCAGGGAGGCTACAATTACCTTACAGCAGCATAACTGCATGTACAATTACATGCAGTAGGGAGAAACTACATGTATTGCAAAACTGGGGAGAAAGGCAGGTCCTACAAGAAAGGATGAGAATAGAGCCAGGCTCCAGGTGCTGTCCCTCTCTGCAGGAACACTGCTCTTTTCACAGACCTCTGATACGTCATTTGCAGTTTCTCTGCTTGAGTTCTTTCCAATGTAAAATGCAGACACAACCATACTTAACTTCATAAATCTCATATGTTCTGCATATAAAGCGAGTTTCAAAAGTTCCAATTTATTAATATCTCTAAAACCTCCTAAAATCTTTAGGCATAAGTTATCCTCTTAGTGCTGTGAAGAATTATTAGTTTTGATGCCTACAAATCTGCAAGATATTTAACCCAAGCCTTAAAAAGTAGGAATAGAAAGCAAAAGAATTTTTCACTGAGCCCCCTTGAGCCTATTTGCCTATTTGTGAAGGTCAAGTTAAAAATATCCAGCCTTTTCAAGCAGTGTGTACCCCGGGGAAAGTCTTTCATTCAGCATGTTTTCAGAGACAAGTCCTTGCGTTTAACTCCTTGCTTCTCTGAGGTTGTCCCTAGTCCCTTCATTTTCTTTGTCCAGACTCCCACGTTTGTCCCTTAAAGCACAATTAACAAGAGATTTATTTTTCTTTCACTATCCCCTGACATTCATGTAGGGAAAGAGAATTCATTAAGCACAAACAGCGGTATGCAGAAATCATGCTTAGGGATAAATTGAGGATGTGAAAGGGCAAACTGCTACACTCAGCCAAAATCAGAGCAAGAAGGTGACAGCAGTGACATTGCCAAGAAGAATGTACAGTCCACATAGCTGGCAAAGAGCGGGTATGTGAGAAACATCCAAACTCTGCAGGTCATGGGAGGGGTATTGGGGACCTTTGGGGAGTAGACCAACAACCATGCCAGTAGGTGACCCTGTCAGCAACGTCATGCAAGGCCAAGATTACCCAGTGTATGAACCAAAAATACCAAGTTTGGGTATGGGTGTGGCAAAAGTGGCCAGGGCAGGTAAAGGCTTGAGAAGCAGGTTCTGTCACTGTGGGGAGGCTGGAGTCTGAGGTGGGCAGTATAAGCAGCAAAAGGAAGGCCAAGAACCAGGAAGGGTCATGCTGGAGACAGATTTGAGCAACCTGATCTAGTTGAAAATGTCTTTGCTCATTGGAGAAGGGAGGTTGAACTAAATGACCTTTAAAGATCACTTCCAACCCAAATAATTCCATGATTCTATGAAAGTGATGATGAGATGCACAAACGACATGATGGGCACCATCTGGGGGATGTGCCAAGCAGCCCTATGTTTGCTGCTGGTAGCTGGAGCAGTACAGCCACCCAAAACTGCTGTCCTGACTGTGCCATGAGGGTTGGGCTGCAGCTAGGGTGGGAGCAGGTGGGTACTTTCTCTGGCTGGTGAGGGGACAGGCAGACATAGACAGAGGGAGACAGACATGGACAGACAGATTGAGTATCCTGGTATCATAATGTTGGTGCTCGTTTCAGCTCTGCCACTGCCTGCCATTTCATAGCACCTTCCCTTGACAATTTCTTCTCATGGCTGTGAAACTGTGAAATTTGGCTGTGGCCAAATGTATTTCACCTAAACATCCTGGATTCTTTTTTACCTTTATCAAAAGGTTGAAAATTCTTTCTCCTTCTTTGCGCCCCTTGCCTGGCAGCAGATGTTTTTGAATGTATAAGAAGCTACCCAAAGGGACCGGGTTAGCTTTGTATTCAATGGACTAACAATGCAAAGGTACAAACAGAGTCCTGACATTATACTGTAGTACTTCATTAAACAGTGAAACAAAGTTTGGGGTTTGAGTACAGGAAGCTCAGTTCTTGAACACCACTGAAATACTGTGGATCTTCAATTACAGATACAGAGAAGAATAAAAAGAGATTAATCCTATCTATGCTTTATGTAGCTCTTTTGTTCAAATAGTGTTGCTTTTTCACCTTCACCTCAAGGAAGTTTTTATAAGAAGAAATATTTCCTCATTTTCAGTCTTTTTAACAGCACTAAGGCTTTCTGGAGAAAAGTCCAAAGGCTAACAGAAATGGGCTGATCTTGTTTCCGTCAAGACAAAAGGAGGCAAACATACACAAAAGGGCAGAGAAGATAGTCATGACATAAGGCTGCTTTATTGTCCTGGGTTCAGCAGTAGCAGTCATTTTTTCTCCTTGGTAGCTGGTGCAGTGCTGTGTTTTTGACTTTCAGCCTGGGAACAGCGCTGATAACATCGATGTTTTTAGTTACTGCTCAGTAATGTTCACTCTGACCAAGGACTTTCTGAGTCTCATGCTCTGCCAGGGAGGAGGGGAAGCTGGGAGGAAGCAAAGACAGGACACCTGACCCAAACTAACCAAAGAGGTATTCCATA
>WYDI02019081.1:18662-54839 GCA_009867235.2 Psittacus erithacus | reverse complement strand
GAAGTTTAGATTGGATATAAGGAAGAAGTTCTTTACTGTGAGGGTGGTGAGGCACTGGAATGGGTTTCCCAAGGAAGGTGTGAATGCCGCACCCCTGGCAGTGTTCAAGGCCAGGCTGGAGAGAGCCTTGTGTGGCATGGTTTAGTGTGAGGTGTCCCTGCCCATGGCCAGGGGGGTTGGAACTAGATGATCTTAAGGTCCTTTCCAACCCTAACTATTCTATGGTTCTATGATGCTTATGCTCTTTCTGTACAGTCTGTACAGTCTGTTTCATTCAATAACAGATTTTGTTAGGACACAACTATATTTTGCAGAAAAAAATCTGACTTCTTTCCTTACCCTGTGATTTCAATAGGGTCTTTCCCTATTGCATCCTTACTTATATTGCCTTATCTCTGAAATGAAAGTCATTACCAGTCAATGGCCTATGTGGTAGAAAACAGTTGTTCTGCTCGGAGAGAACACTGTATTGAAGAGCTGCATCAATAACACTCCCCAGGTAGGGGAGGCATAATGAGAAAGAGAGGCAACTAAGCTTTTCCCTTTCATGTTTTGTTGAGAACTTCCTGAGGACAGAATCATATGGCTGGTGTTCGCTTCATCCAGCATCCACTTTCCAAGCCATTTGTAACATGAGTTTGTACCAATATAACCGCTGGGTCTGGCTGTTTTTTAAGCATCTCTGGAAGGGACAGCTTTCCATGATATGTAAACAGCCATTCTCTCATGTGACCTTAACACTTAAAGAAGTAGCTATGGTTCATTCATGCGGGTGGAGAATTAAGATCTGTTTCAGAACTCATGGGGAGTTCTGGCTGGCATATTGGTTCTCCAGGGTGCACAATTCTTGTGTTTCTCCATGTATTTATGAAGGCATTAATGGCAGAGTGGAACAAAGAAGTTATTTTGGATCACCTCTTTATTTTGGATAACAGCTTTTTATGGTCTTGGGCAGACATATAATGGAAAAAAAAATTATGTGTCAGGGATATCGTAAGAATAACCTCACTCCTATGAATGTGAAGAAGAAGGAAAAAAAACCAACCATATTACGTATTCTATCAGTTTTAATCTTCAATCTCTGTGCAGTCATAGAGACTAGAATTATATTTTGATTGGCTGTTCCAAGCCCAAATTCTTGGTGGGCTGGTACTGGTGGTAATGGTGGGCTGGACATAGGCCTTCAGTGGCTGTGTGCGGATGTTTTCATGATGATACCCAAAGAATGACAGAAAAGCATTTATAATAATAAAGGCTATAAAGAGGCTGTAATAAAACATTTTTAAAGTAGAACAGCAAGTCCAAGTTCTGTTCTTCTGCTTTCTTTAAAGAAGGATTATATTCAATGAAAGAACCCTTGGGCAGGCGCTGGCATCTGCCTCCTCATGATATTAGATGAAAAAGCTAAGCCCATTAATACGTTTTCATTGAGCTGGAACTTCTCTCACCTAGGCCTCCTGGTGGCTCTAAGTAGAGAGTGTAATGGGCTTTGTTGCATTTAAAGGCAGCTAATATTTGGAAATTAACTTCTTAAGCCAGAGACAGTCTATTTATGTTTGCATATTTTTGAGATGTTTTGCAAATCAAAATAAGTAAAAAAGTACTCTTAAAAATAAATCCATATATTGGTGAAAAAGCAGTATCAGAAATCAAACTAATAGCTTAAATATGTACACCAGAGATGCTGTTGCTTAACAAGGCATGATAGCTAATAAGAATTGTAAAAATTAAGCAACAGATATGCAATAGAAGTAGCAGGGATCTGGCAGGCTTACACAAATTAAAACATGGTTCATCATTAAATGTTCCTTAATGCTTATTTCAGAGATCCCTGGTTTCTGGTGCACTAAGTTAAGCCCTGAGGTAATTCAGCCCTGAGCTAATTCTCAGGCATTAGTACTTTTTCATTCTCTTCTATCAAATCTTCTTCACTGGTTAGAGACAAGGGGTGAATTACAATGTCGCTGGGCATCATGCACAATAGCAGCCAGGTCATGGCTGTAGACTTTTACATTTGTTAAACTCTTGCATATCCAGCTGCAGGATTGAGAATGCATCTTCAGGCATGAATTGTTCTTTGCTCAAAATCCAGCACATTACAGTTTCTTAGTAGTGGTTTGTTTTCCTACTCTGACAGCATGAGCTCTATTAATAATCTGTGCTCATACAGCCACTGGCAAACCAGAAAAGTAAGTGATGTGGTGGCGCAGTAGAAACAGGAGCTTTTAATCACACCAGCAGTGTTGTCTGGAGGGAAAAAGAGAAAGCCAGTGCTAGATGTGCAGAGGAAGTAGAGAGAGATCGAAGCAAGCTCATTGAGAGTTTTATAATCAAGAAGTTCATTTTGCACTGGATTCTGAAATTAATGAGAAGCCAATGGAGTTGTCTGACAATGAGTGTGATCTGAGTCAGTGTCCAGGGATCATAGAAGTTATTCTGAGCCCAGACATATTGAATTGTTCCATTTTCTCCCACTGAACAGTTTTATAATTCAAGTACTCAATCATAAAGAATAATCAAGTTCTCTCTCTGACTTCAGCTTTTCTACCTTTCTCAGCTGGCTGATCATGCCTCAGATAATCATCAGACTCATCTCATCTCTCAGACATATATACCTGATGGTTCCCCTCTCCTTCTGTGCCCTCCTTCTGCTTTGTACTATAGTTCTCTTTTCTCCTTCATATTTCCCAGCTGTTATTTGTTGACTTTTTCTTCAGTTCTGGTGTAACGATGGCATGGCTTACAGAAATAAAAGCAGGAGGACCATAATCATAATGGCCACTGCCTCACTATTCCTATTTTGCACTGTTCCTCATCCTCATTCCTTTTTTGCTTTGTGGTAAGCAATTTCATTTGCGACTTGGTAGCTAGGGATGACCATCTGAAGCTCAAGTATCAGGATATTACAGATGTCACTAGTGTCACATCTGTTTATGACCTTGTGTCTTTTGCAGTTTACAAAGATTTACAGCCACATCTGTTGTCATGTCAGTCCCATTGACTTGTCTGAAATTCTTCCCTATGCAATCAAAGCAGATTTCCTTGCAGGATAACAACTGAGAATTTTTATCTCCTTCACTTACTCTGAGTTTTAACATTAAAAAATGGAGTACATAATAAGTGCAGAATTGTACTTACCAGCTGTGAGTGCTGCCTGACTGAAAGACTCTGTTATGTAAAATCATTTAACACTGACTGTGGTGAACTGAGATGTAAGTGGGTAATAGCGAAGATAGAGAGCAACTAAAAATATCCCAGAACAAGCAACTTCAAAATTTACTTTTTTGAGTCTAATTATTCTTCACAGTAAACAATCAAATGAAAGACGTTCAGGTATTCAGATAATTGTTTGTTTCCTTTCCTAGAAGACAAAAGAAAAATGAGATAATCACAAAAATTTTGGAAGACTTGGCAACATACAAGTCAAATGGATTTACCAATAGAGGCAGAAGTACCCCTTTCTGGAATGAAGGAAAAAAATATTCTAGCCCCACTGGGCTTTAAAAATGATAAATCTTTATCACAAAGAAGGGCTTTTTAAATTAAATTTTCTTTTCAACCCTAGGCTTTTTTGATTTATACTATCTAGCCCCAAGCAAGGGTCTTAATTATTTTTGATTTATTTCCTTCATTCCTGAGAAAGGTCTTTCAGTTTTTCTTTATTATTATTATTTCAAGGTTTTTTCTTCTTCTGTAGACATTTCTATATTTTCTAGCTCTTATTTTTACTGCTAAGTTTTCTTGTTTCCTTTCCTTCTGAGGTGAAATGCTCTGTCGAAAACCTTCAGGTCCTATTCAAACAAAACTCAGCTTGCTTTCACAAATGTAATGCAAAATTTAAGTCTTTTGCTTTGAATTTCAGTTTGCTAATTTTTTTCCCATAACTTCCGCTATGTTGCTATAAATACAGAATCCTGTCCCATGTTTTAAAGAAAAAGGTTTCAAGTGATCATTTTTCCTCTCAGTTGACATTTTTTAGGTAAAGCATGCTCTACAAGCTTACCAGCATTTTCCCTTAGTAATAAAATGTATTTTTATCAATTTTTTCTATTCTTTATGAGAAATAATTATGTTTTCCTTTTAGTATGAGCAGAAATGAAAAAAAAAACAAACCTGTCTTGTACTCTGTCGCACTTAAAGGAAAATGGGAGGAAAATGTCCCTGTTCAGCACAGCTCAGTAATTAAAGCAATCTCCAAGACTGCAAAGTCCTCAGAGAAAGAAATTGAACCTTTCTCTATTCAGACTCAGTAAGCTGTGGCTGTTGCTATATAACCAGTGAAGGCTGCAGTTTTCAAGGAGGTCTGTCAGCACTTTTCCAGTCCTACCAGGGCAAGGTGCTGGCAGATGAGCTGACTGGCAGGGGGACTTCTTGGGCCGAGGTGTGAATGGTGCCTGGAGCTGCTCAGCCCTAGCCAGGCCAGACAGTTCTGCCCAAATGCAGAGCTATAAAACTGAGTGCTTGTCAGGAATAAAGCAAGCACTGGGGGAATTTGGGGACCTCTAGAGCTTACTGAGTGGGAGCTTTTGGCATCCTTATTTTTTGGCTTCTCTTTTGTGATGCTTCTCTTCTGCCAAAGTCCTGCTGAAAATGCCCAGGAACTTTTCTGTATTGCACTGCTGGCCCTGTGCTAATGAGATGAGGCATGTGACAGCTTTCTAGTATGAATTTAAATGCCTGTGGAAGCCAAATATATGAAAGATTATTTAGATATTACAGTGACAAGAGCCCTATAAATACCTGAACAAATACTTGACTGGGTTTTTCATTTCCTTTACATCCATGTATTTCCTTTGTGAGTAACATTTCTAGTGAGGTGACTTTTTAATTATGGTATCAGGTATCAGTGCTGCCACCTTATGCTGAAGGTTGCTGCAGGTGGGAGAAGTTACATTCTAGCAGTGAAAATCTTGCCAACAAACCCTGTGCTTCCTTCAGATTTTTATATGGGAATAAGCACTCAGGTAGTCATGAAAGCAGAAAAATATCTGTTTGTGCCTGTCATTAGACCACAGATTGAAACCAATTTTGTTAAGCATTGAATTAGTTGATTACAGACTCTGTATCTAGCAATGAAGCTTCAGATTAAAAAGAAATAAATTAAATAAAAGTAATTGTGATTGTTTTGTGGAGCTACAATTGTTTTACAGCTATGCTACTGTGACCATCAGCACACAGGTTTACTCTTTCCTAAAGCAATTGAGTTTTGCTCCCCATTGCACTCCTTGTACTAACTGAGGCTTAGATCCAAACACTCAGCAAATACTCAGCAGTTGCTTTCCATTTTAACCATCATAAACATGAATTTGTCTGCAAAAGAGCATGACAAAGTCAGGCTTGATATAGCTGGGGCTTAGAGTGTATAAACTCTGCAGGCAAAAAACAACCATAAACCTCAACTTAGCTGTAACAGTAGAAACATATGCATCTAATGTATTTTGTTTTCTTTTTAATAAAAGCCGACTTCACTGTATATATGTAAATCTGTGGTCATAGACAGTTAGGTATTTTGTGGGTATCACACACTGGAATGTGACTTTTCTTTCCATGAGAAATTCAGTGGTGGAATTTTTTGTTTGGAACGAATACAAAATGAGGAATATTGGTATTGTTACATGCCATGACAAAATTAAAAGATGCTTTTTCTTTGATGCAACTGAATATTTGGTTTCCTTATTAATACTGTAAATGCTCTTTTAGCGTAAAAGATAAATTCAATATAGAAAATTTTTCCAGAAAAGAAACCATAATCCCTTTTATTATAAAGAAATATATTTCAGTACTATGAAATAAATAGTAACAAGTTATTTTTTTTTTGAAGAAGCTTATTTACTTGTAAATTATTTTGCTTGCTTGTTTTAGTCAAAATCTAAGTCTAAAATCTAAAATTATCTAAATCTATGCAATTTATTCTAGAGAATTTTTAACAGTCCTTATATAGTTAATGATTCGGAGAATAATTTTTGAATCAGAACCTGATAAAAGCAATGCTACACATTTTTATTTCCACTGCATATCAAAGATCTCCATTAAGTCCTGATTCAGAAGGGCAAAATATCCACTACCTTTGCTGAAAACAGCTATAATTTGGAAGAAGAGTTATACAGAAGATTAACCCAGCAACCAGAACTAACATGGGAAAGCTCAGTACCTAGTTACTTGCCTTCACAAGAAATCAGAGGCAACGTTCTGCAGCACTGTAGAGTGCCTGAAAAGCAAAGCAGCAAAAGAAGAAAAATTAAATGCGGAACAACTTTTTGGCATGTTTTCACAATGACTGAAAACAGATTGACTCTTTCAGACTTAAGGCCTGAAGTCACTTAACTTCAAGTCCTATGAAATTCTGTTTAAGCATGTTTTGATGAATGTTGTTCAGGACAAAAGGTCATAAGCATGTATACTGTAATAGTTTTGCAATACTAGTGAGAAATCAAAACAGCAAAAGAAAAATGCTAACACACCTGCTATAAAAATTTAATAGTTTTTACCTTGCAGACTTATATGAAGATGGAATATAAGGAGCTTGATTTTAGTACGTTTTGTTGGGCTTTCTTTTTTTTTTTTACTCCCCTCAAGAGAAATATTTAGGAAAGTGGGCTTTGTGCTAGGGGAATTACAGGTGGGGAGAAAACAAGGGAAAATGCAAAGGAGTATGTGATCTCTTGTGTAGGACATGTAGATGGCAAATTCCAGTAATCTGTGTCCATAGTTCTGGTACTCAGTTTCCAGTCTCACCTCCATAACTAGGGAGCACAAAGTCACCATTACCAATTCACTCCTTACCAAAGCAGCTGAATTGTCAGCGGTCCCTTGCACTGTGAAATGTGTGCAGTTCTAGGGTAAATCAAGAAAAAGTCAAAGTCTATAAAAGTGTATATGTTCTGAAAGTCAAGGCAAAGCCAATCTCCTCTGTGTGAAGATGGGGTTAATTCAGGAAATACCTTCAACAGTTGTATAGATATTTTATCATTCTGATAAATTAAGCACCAGTGATCCAAGAAGGAGGAGGAAAAATGAATTGCCAGGATCATCTTTCTTACTTTCTGTTCCCTCTTTCGTATATTTTCAGTGTAGCCATTTGAATTTCACGCAGAGCTTACTGTTTTCATGGTAAGAACCCTTGTGCCTCTGCCTGGAAATGAGAGTATGGATAGGCTGAAAGTTGCAATATCTTTACATGTAAATAAGTGAGCATGAGACATTAAAGCTCTGCATTTTAGTAGGGAAAAACTCTGCTTCTGCATAAGTAAAAGGGATTATGTTTATGTGGTTTGGACCTATGGCCATTCTAAATTTCCCACCAGTCTATGTACCAGTGAAAAGATGCCTAGGTCCGACCTAGGACCAGTGACACAAACATTATAGGAAATGCTCTTACTTGCCAAAAACAGACATAAAAATGGAAGATAGTAAATCAGAGAAGAAGGGTTTGAGTGATGTGGTATTGGGTTTGCTTAGCCAGATTTTGGTAGTGGAGGGAGCTGCAGGGGTGGCTTCTATGAGAAGCTTCCAGAAACTTCCCATATCTGATAGAACCAATGCCAGCTGGCTCCAAGACAGACCTGCTCCTGGCCAAGGCTGAATCCAGTAGTGATGGTGGTAGCACCCCTGGGATAATACATTTAAGAAGGGGGAAATGTTACTGCACAGGAGCAATTGCAGCCAGAGAGAGTTAGAATGTCTAAGCTTTGCGGACACCAAGGTCAGTGAAGCAGGAGGGATAGGAGTGCCAGAGTGTCTGCAGAAGCTACCCTGCAGCCTATGGTGCAGACCATGGTGGGGCAGGCTGTCCCTCTGTAACCCATGGAGGTCCACAGTGGAGCAGATCTCCACCTGCAGCCTCGGTAAGACCTCACACTGGAGCAGGGGAATGCCTGAAGAAGGCTGTGACCCTGTGGGAAGACAGTGCTGGAGCAGGCTTCTCTGGCTTCATAGAGAGGCGCCCAGGCTGGAGCAGGTTAAGCCTGGAAAGAAGGTAGAGGCGTGGGGAAGATGCTTGTTTTAAGATTTGTTTTTATCTCTCATTTTCCTACTCTGATTTGATTGGTAATAAATTAAACTAATTTCCCCACGCCAAGGCTGTTTTGACAGTGATAGCAATTGGTGAATGACCTCTCCTTGTGCTTATCTTGACTCACAAGCCTTTTATTATATTTTCTCTCCCCTGTCCAGTTGAGGGGGGAGAGTAACAGGGCAGCGTTGGTGGGATACTGGCATCTAGCCAGGGTAAACCCACTAAATGCTGTTGTCCCTGTTTCGTTTCAGAACACCACATAAACAATGTAAACTGAAACCCCACAACTGTTTTTGAATGGGCAGCAAATAGCATAGTAAAATTTCTTTAATAATAAGATAGAAATAGGAATTAGAAATATGCACAGAAAGAAAACCTTACATCCTTGCAGGTGCTGGAACCCAATTTTTGTGCAACACTGGATGGAACCCAGGTGGACAGCCACAGTGCACTGTGCAGATACAATATGTGGAGAGGTTCACCCTCCCCCCTACACTGTTGCTTTTATATCTAGTGTAGCAAACAAAACTATAGATCTTGTCTGCAGAGGTAGAAATTTTATCTCTTTTTTAATGCTCGCCAGAGCATATCCGTCTGCAAGCATCTAGGTACTGTATGTAGGAACAACACATATCCAGGGTATTCCAGCACATTCCCTTACATTTATATATATATATATATGGGATTATTCTGTCACGGTCACTCATGTTAACGTATGGGCCTTTCAAGCCCCAAGTACAGGACCTAATATCACAAACAAAGCTTGCTCACTAACTCCTAGAATACAGCATCTGTATGACTCCCAATACAGAGCATCAGATCTATGAAACAAAAAAATTTGTAGGCAAATAAAATACAGCTGATGGGCATGTAAGCCCATGTTATGACTGGATATTGATCAAAATGGCATGAAAAAAGCTGGATAGAAGTTAGGAAAATACTAGGGTAATCAAAAGGTAGATGTTAAGAGGATTCTGCACTGAGCTCACCCTTAGGTTATGCTGCCAAACATACATAATTCATCCCATATGGGACGATCATACTTAAAGTAAGAAAGTATCTGAGTGAGACATTAAGGCTACAGGCTAAAGAAGATAAGAAATAGCTGCAGGTGAGTAAGCTCATGTTTAAAAAACAAATACATATATAGCACCCCTGCTACATTTCAGCATTTGCATTAAAACCAAAGTCACAGTCCTATTTAACGTATAGACCTGTCATCTGGCCTCATCTGATTGGAACTCCAAATACCAAATTTTGCCTTGATAAAAATGGGAGTTGTAATATCCATAAATTATAAATCCATACATTTCCCTCAAACCAAGACTGCAGTATTGTCTCCTGAGTATGTTGTGAAAAATCTTGAACTTGGTAACATTGGCAAGATGATTCTTTCTTAATCCAGAAGAACTGAATGGACCCAGCAAAGTCAAAAGTATTACCACAACCTTTTCACTACATAATATTAGCCAATTAAACATGGTTCAAGGTTTTGATTTGAAGCTTCTCAGTGCTTACTTCTGTAGAAGACAGAAAAAACAAACCCAAAACTGAAAAAAGGGATAATTGAGGGATTATGCAAACCAAGTGTAATCAAAGCCTGTTGGCCATAGGGTGATTACTTGATAGAGTTCTAGCTTTGCTAAGCAAGCCATACTAACAGGAAAGAGGATTAATTTTAGCTCTGAACCAGTGTCTGAGCACAGCAGTTACTTTTCTAATTTTGACAACACAGATAGTTACAAAGATAAGTGTAAGCAGGGTAATAAATTGTGAGAAAAATATATCTTTTTTGTTGATGTTCTCAGAATTTAAGATGGCTTATC
This sequence comes from Psittacus erithacus, assembly GCA_009867235.2. Classification (NCBI taxonomy): domain Eukaryota; kingdom Metazoa; phylum Chordata; class Aves; order Psittaciformes; family Psittacidae; genus Psittacus; species Psittacus erithacus. The sequence goes on along the minus strand of WYDI02019081.1, from coordinate 44,999 downwards.
AGTCACAGGCAGATACTGCAAGCTGTGTCTCACATCTATTCATCTGATTCTCTTCTTTTGCCTAGCATGATTTCTGGCTGGTCTGGTTGATCCTTCTTCAACTGGTCATTCTCAAGTAGTGCATAAGTGGACAATCTATCTGCTCACGTGGCAATAAGTTAGAAGAAGGGTAAAAGTGGCATAACAAAGAAAATAAATACAGAGGGGAGTCACAGAGAAGAGGCTAAAGTGTGAGGGGAACTTTGCTGATTTGGTAGCAAAGGTGAAAAACACTCTATTGCTCTCTACATCCTACTAGCCAAAGATTATCAATATTGGTCAGCCTTTGCAAAAAGTAAAAAGCTAAATTAACTTTCTCCATGATATTGCCCAGGAACCATTTCACTTGTTTTGGCCCCGAAAGAACAGATTGATAGAATGGACCATTTTCTCATTGTCTGTTCACTAACTTCTGACCTACTAAAATAATGTCTTTTTTATCTTTACTGTATCTGAGATGAACGCAGTCTACATGGTAACAGTAAGTCGTTCAATTTGCATCAAGTTTTCTTTTGACATTTCTGCCAGTATTCATTTTTTACAAGCTACTGTAACATTTACCAAAGTTTTGTCTTTCCTAAAGGCAAGTTCAACATTAGTATCTTCTTAAGCTCCATAAGAGGAGTAGGGCACTACAGTATAATTACTTGAATGGGCATGTTTGACTGAGTAGGTTGTGGTCTGACTATTGAAGAGTAGGAACTGGATAAACTGAGGTTATACTTGTCTTGATGACTTGCATTCAGAACAGTGAATTACATACCTTCAGATATAGAAGGAGGAAAAAGGTGGAAAACAGTTCTGCCAATTCAGTTTCTGCCAGATAGTTGTCTTTCCTTATACCCACATAGGGAATCAAATTAAGAACCTCTAGAGGGCAAAGGAAGTTGTTATTCATCCTCTTGCTCAAGCTCAGAAATTACTTGGCCTACAGAGTGACATATTATCAAAGTTACCAGTGGGATAATGTACAAGTGAGTAGATTTTTCTCCCTCGATTGCTCTATTTTCTGGGAAAAAAACCCAAAACAATTGGATAGGAGCTTAAAGTGTTACAGTGTAAATTTGTCCTTTCTGAAGCCATTTTGGTGGCCTAGAAAACTTATTTTCCTGAAAACCTGAATGGCGTTAAATTAGTTTTTTGTGGTCTTCAGTGAAAAGTGATTTCAAACCTACCAATGCTTTATGCATTAAAACAAAAGAATACATTTTTTTCATGTCAAAAGTATTAAAAAAATAGTTCTAGAGTAATTACATAATTTTAATTTTGGAGACATCTGTTCTGCCCCTGTGAGACAAAGGAAAGAATGCAGCAGGTTTGTATTTTGATATCATTCCTTTAACCTTTAGATGTTACATGATTCTTGTCAATATTTATCTTATTTTGCTTAAAGCAGTTTAAAAATCTAATTTCTTTATCTGCTTTTCTGAGTTCTTTTTCTTTTAACCTACAGCCATGAGAATTTCTCTGCTATCAGGTAGTGTAGCACATGGCCTTTGTCAAAGTTATAATTAGCTTTTTAATTATTAGCCTGATTTTTGACCTATTTATTTTTCTTAAATCCTGTAAGTTAAAACCTGACTACTCATGGCTCTTGCCAAAGGGGAATTCTGCAGGAGCTATAAGTTAATTGGCTAAACTTTTTGGAAGAAAAAAGAAGAAAGGGGAAAGAAGAATAAAAACCCAACAGTGTTATACTGAAAAGTCTTCTTTTATATTGTATTGAATTCTTTGACATTTGTATGGAAGTGTGAGGGCAGAGTTCTCACTGTAAAATCCCACCACTTGAAATTTGAAGCAGACAAAATTTTGGAGACTGTCTCCTCAAGTCCCACATGGAGCTATGAGGATATTAGTATCATTATCCTATGGGACATTATAATATAAACACTTGATTGAGAATAAATATCTATGTAAAAGGAGCATAACAAAAAAGAGGAAAAAAGAAATTTAACAATAGTAAAGACAAAATAATCTTTGAGTTTGCAATCATTGTTAATTTTATTGATTACTTTAAAAATCTCATCAGAATTCATCCTGGTTTTGCACAAAACAATAATTTTTTTAAAAAAAGTAGGAAGTCACAGAACCGAGAATTCATAATTCCCCAAATAACTGAATGCTAACCTCAATTCAATATGTTTCTTTAATTATTGATCAACTTGCCTTTTACACTCGGCTGGAATAATGCCTCTCTCACCACATGCTATGTCTACAAAATCTCAGTTCCCCCAAATCCATATATATTACCAGCTAGGCACTAACTTGATGTGGGATAGCAACAGAAAGTCTCTTTTAACAACTCCAAATCAATTCATCAAATGTTAATCACTGGAAAATTACTGGCACTTCATTATTTTTTCTTTCTCCCACCTTCCAGAGGCAGGCCTGTCTCTGTTCTGCCATTCAGCCCATTTTCTCATTCATTCTTTAGTGCAAACATTGTTTACAATGCCCAGCAACACTTACTTGATTCATCTGAACAATTTGACACAGCTCAGATAGCTTACCAAAGAATTCAGCCTATGACTGCATGAACCCTTGAAGGAATCAGAAACTATACTATATAGATAAGCATTATATGCAAGTACTTGTTGTCATGGTTACACAGATAGGCTCACTTCTGATTTTTCTTTGGTCTTTCTGAATAGGTGATAGAGACCTGGGGAGATTTTCAAGCCTTACTCAACAGACATTCCTGCAGTTTTAAATGTGCGCGTGTCTGAGAAATAATAATAATAATAATAAAAAAGAGTAGGTGAGTAGGTGGGCTGTAATCCACCCACTTCAACTTCTAAAATATTTATGGATAGCAGAGTGTAAATCAGCATAAATAAAAGAAACTTGTACAGATTGCACTGCATTATTCAGAGCCAAAATAGTGTTTTGCTGTCAGGGAAATCAAAATTAAGTAGTTAAACAAAGTATTGTAAAGAGAAAAAAGAACTGAGAACCTGTTAGTGCATTATTTTAGCAGGCTTTTTAAGGAAAGAGATGTTTTTGAGAAATCCACAAGAAAAATCTTGTGGCTGTACACAGGAAATAATCAGGAAAACATATGAGCTGTTTGTCCTCAACAAACATGTCCCCTGTAAATAACCATAACCCTACGTGTTGTGTGTTTTAAGCTCAATATATGTCATAGAAGTTTGAAAACAGATAGAGATGTGAAGCAGATATTTAATGCATAGTTATCTCCTTGCCAGACCACCAAGCTGTGGTTAAATTTTTTGCTTGACTTTTGTAGCTGCTGAAAAAATAATTATTTAAATGATTTCATTGTTTACATGTTTGCCGGTTATTGTCTTTAAAAGGCCTGTAACCGGACCTGAGTGTCCGGTCTGAGGGCTTTTCTAAAACCTGGCATCTAGCCAACAGGCAATTATGGCTTATTGTTTATTGGGTGGATTCCTTCATTTCTCTTACAATAAACTAGTTACTGTATCACCTCCTGAATAGATTTGCCCAATCAAGGACTCATTATTCAACATATTTGCCACCTCCTTTTGCAGAACAAGTAGCCGGAGGTAAAGATAATAACTTGCAATCATAAATGTAACATGTAATCTTAATGATAGAAATAGATTGCAAAATTAAGAAATATTTTTAAAAATAATTAACCTATGTGCATACCTGCCTTACTTACTGTGTACTAAACACTATTTGGAAAGACAGGTTAGTTTAGTTGCTGTAGACCCTACAGGAGTGTCTGTTTTTTCCTTTTTCCTGAAAGAAACTGCCCAATAATGCCATTATACAGAAAGAAGCCTTCAAATATGGTTTTGATCAAGGTTTTGATCTGACTTGCAGACTTGGCAAACATAACGTGAAATCTGGAAGTTGCAAGCTAATACCTTACACATTGTGTCTTTAGAAACTGGACTTAGAAAGCTGATTCCTGGAACCAATCTTGGTAACAGTTTCCCAATTACATTCCTTAAGCCTTATATAAACTGCACAGAGGTTTCCCCAAAAGTGATTCCTTACAGCATGTATTTTTTATTACAGATCAACTCAGCAATCTTTCTTCATGGAATCACTTAAAAATAGTCAAGAAATCCTGCCACAACTGAAGTCAGAGCAAGAACTTCCACTGTTTTTAAAGAAGTCAAAACTTTTCTCTTTGTCCATCAAAGTGCTGAGAGACCTAGACCTGCTCCAGCAAAATACTTAAGCATGCAATGAACTCTAATTAAATAAGGAGTCCTCTTTAATCATAAAGGTCACTACTATGCAAAAAATACAAGATCAAAGTTAAAACTATCTGGTCATTTATTACATTAATTTACATATATAATAGCCTCATATTTTATAAAGCATTAGGTTAACTTTTTTTCCTTATTGTCTAGTGATCTTATACATTTCCATGCTGTTCAGTGAAACCAGTATGCAAAGCACTTTTTCTTATCAATATGACTACTACATGATTTACTAATTTAACTCTGTTTCCAAGAAAGTTGTCTGGGACTTTATACCATGGTTTTTGTATTTTAATTAATTAATGTTCTTGCCTCTTGTTTAGACCAAAGATTTATGTAAAATTTATCAACAGAAAAGGTTTTCCCTAAATTTTGCATAAAAATTCAGCTGCCCAGTTTCTTATTTGTGACATATTTTATTTTCTTTTTAGTGTTGAAATTACTTTGATATTTATTTTCTTTTGACAGCTTTCTTAACCTCTCTGAATTATGATGAGCTAGCCAGTTCTTGCATTTCTTTTAGAGTGTGTAAGGTAGGTCTACCAAGTACTGGTATAACTCTGTTATTACAGGTAAGTTTATAAACATTTTGAAAAGTGAAAAACGATTAAAAAAATCTACATTGCAAAATGCCAAAAGGTAGCCAAAGGGATTTTTTTTTGAGTGAATCAATGAGAAATTACTTAGCTATTCATGTTATCATAGATCAAGTAATCATATTAAGCAATTCAAACACCGCAGGTTCACTGTAAAACTGAAGAGGATGCTCTGGATTAAAACATTAGTGGGAATATGATGTTGTCTGGTGAACAAAAGTGGAAGTATTTTACTTTTACTCCAGTTCTCCAGACTTTGGGCACCAGATTATTATGGGTATGACATTTAAGAAAAAGTTGAATGTTGGACAATAGAAGGTCATAGTAGTACAAGGAACTCCAGAGCCTGTGCTTTCAAACTCAACTGCTTTTTGTGAAATATGCCTTTTAGCTTGTTTTAAATGTTTATAGCAGCTTTTATGAACTGTCTGTGGGCTATTTTAAAATATGTTATTGTGACCTTGCTGACCCTTCAGATGATTATTCTGCTTTGGGTTGCACACTTTTCCCTCTGTCTTTTTGAACTTGCCCCTTGCGTATTCTTTCTTTATTTATTTATTCCCTGAAATATTTTTCTCATTTTGTCAGTAAAGGGTTTCTATCTGATGCCTCCTGCTACACTGTTGTACTCAAGCAACTCTTCGGCAGCAGTCTGCTGCCTATAGACTGAGAGATGGGATTTAATCTGAAAGTGGTCAGATACTTGTAACTTATTTTTATTCTTTTACTGAAGAGTCTGCTTTCTTTGGAATGAAAAATAAAATACAGTCTAAATCCTCAGTTAAATGTATTCCAAAATTATCCTTACACAATTTGAGAGATTTATCTTATTTTCGTGATTAGAGATAGAATGACCAAAAATACCTGTAGATATCTGGAATCTGGATATCTATTTTGTAGGGAGCCATTTGGGATCCATTTAAAAGAAAAACCACAATTTCAGGAGGAAAATGTGGGAAAGTTTTCTTACTCTTCAAGAATGATGTCCTGCCAGTGTAGCAGTTTCCTAGGACCTAAGATGCAGATTCAGGCCTTTTGAACAGAGATTTTTTTTATCTTATACATCCATATCCAGTGAATATTATAGCCATAAAAACTGAAATGCAATAAACAAGGTTATGTTCTTTCCTAGTCTTCTTTTGATAGAGAAATCTCGCTAGCTGTTTGGTTTTGAAAGCGTTAGTAAGCCCAAATACAGAGAAGGCTCTTTTCTTTGGGACTATGAATGGACATGCAGCATAAACTGGGTCTAATACTTACAGTAATATAGAATGAGCATGCTACTTTATTAGAATCTGATTTTGTGTCATCTCTGTTGTGTTTGAAGACATAGATTTTTAACAGGAGGTTTTAATTTTGGTGAAGTTAGAACACCTAAAACTTAACAACTGAGACAGTACATGCAATTAATTGCCTTTGTGTTTCTTGGGAGTTTAACCCACCTGTTTACCTCCAAGCCTCTAGGACATGTCATTGCAGTGCAGTGCTCTACCAAAAAGATCTAACTAAAGCAGTGTTGCTCTGCTAGCGCTGTGCTTTTCTCAAACTAATATACACCATTTCAGAACAAAGTTAGGAAATAACAGTGAAGTGATATTTTAAGAGAGCTATCAGTACCCATCTAGAACCTGGTTTGATACTCCTTTATTGAAATGGAGTGGGTGTAGGCATATTATTGCATTTTGCCCAGAACATTGGTTCATTTCTAGATATTGTTTTATCAGAAAGCTGTTGACAAATTAGAGAAAAGAGCAATGAAATTAACTGAGTTTGCACAAATTGAGAGAAATTAATTATTTATAATAGTAAATGGTATAATAATTATAAGAAATGGAGTGAAATGAAGGTGCAAAATATTTAAACAGAATATAGGAAGTGCTCTCTGACAGTGAGATGTATGAAGCTGCAGAGGAGTTTCCAAAGAGAGGTGGTGGGACTCTCATTGCCTGAAGCACTTGAAACTATACAGAAAAAGAAATGCAAAAATCTTGGAAAGTGTCTGTGTCTGAACTGGCAGGAGAACTGAGTGACCTTTTCCTTCTTTTATTCTGTGAATTATAAAAATGGTACTTTTAAAAGACCTTAATATCCATGTCAAAAATTTTGCCTACCTTTTCCTGTATTTGAGGTCTTTTCTTTCTTTTTTTAATCACTATGGAAATGTCACTGAATACATTAAATGACACACTCTTTATCTCATTAAATTCCTGGATGCTTCTCCTTGTTAGTATTATATCAGGCTTGTAATGACCATTAACTGATTTTTCTTTATCTTTCGTTATTTGCATTGCCAATAGCTCTTCCATTTGAGAACATTTTGAGTTTTGATGGTTGTTTAATCTTTCATCTAATTAAGATTATGCTAAGAATTTCATTACTCTGTGTAACAATCTTGAGGTAACTAGTCGAATTAACAAGTTATATCACAAGGATTTAGCTGTCATTTGTTTAGCTTTAGATCTGCACCCAGCTCCCTTTAAAACTTTTCAAAGTTTCTGGTTATTCTCCTGTTTTGGTTTATGTTTCCCTGAATCCAAAATACAGGTATGTAGACCTTTGTATTCTGCGATTTATATATATATATATATATGTATTAATTTTTCTTGGCTATATCTTTGTTGCTGCTCAAAATTCAAATGGCCTGTAGACTCAGCATTTCCAATGCAGACTTGAAAAATGCCTCCAGATGTGTTGTTATTTATCAAAGCCTTGATGAAACGTCCAGCACAACAAACTTATTAGCATGAAATGCTTTACTAGAAAGCGATATGTGTTGTAAACTCTCAGTTCATGCGCATGGTACCATCTTCTAGTGTATACCTCTCATCATCCCATCTCTGGACTTTTAAATGAGCAGAGAATATCCCTCCTAGTTTCTCTGAGGATTCTGCCAAGGCACAGGCACTTTCAGATCCTCCTCAGCTTCTGGAGGCTGGAAATAATTTTTCTAGTTGTCCAGTACAGTTGCCCTGTGTTTGTAAAGCCAGTTTCAGGTTTTCCTTCATTTTTTATGGTTATTCTTCTTTGACAAGATCAGTGACTCCACATCTTTTTAGCTGAAAAGTCGATCTTTTTTTCCTGCCCCTACTGTAAGTTGTATCCTTTCCAGCTCTGTATTTGTCTAAATACTTGTGTTTAACTGACATACTCCTTGAGAGGGGCTAACCCCATATGTTTGAAAGACTTCAGCTTCACCCTAGGCACTTGCCTTTTTCAGACTTACCCAGTAGTGGTGGTATCTTTAGGACTTTACAGTGTGAATCTTAAAATAGTGTGTGAAATGTTAAAAAGCTGTCTCATTTGCAGCCTGTCTGACAGCCCTGTTTTGCTGAGCATTGCTTTTTGAAGATTTTTCTGCACAAGTAGTTCTGGCCACTTTGTCTTCTCTGAACACCTTCCTTTGGCTCTTGTAAGGGATGTAATTCAGTCCTTTCTGTCTCTCTCTCCCTACTAACTTCTGGCTTTTGCCATGGTTTGCCACAAAACATGAAGGTGCCTTCTGTGTTATTTGGAACTAAGTTTTGAGTTCATTCTGTCTTTTTAACACAAATGTCTCTTTCTTAATTAGTTTGGTTTCCTTTGTGCTGGCCATGTTGAGTCTCTCCTCACATTGTACAGATTTCATGGCAGCTTACACTGGACTTTTAAAGACTCGTTTGAAGGTTTCCATTAGTACCACACCTACAGACTTTTCTTTTATTGTATAAGCACCGTGTGATTTCCTAATGATATATCTGTATCTCCTTCATTCTTCCTTTGTGCCACTTCATCATCATCATTAATGTTCTTCTGTGGTCATCTTTTTTCAAAATACCATCAAATAAGAAAGAAAATCACCTTTACACTTCATTTTCACAGGAGTGCAGCACTTTCCAGACCATTAACAGAGAAGTTCATTGTTAATTTTCTCTGCCTGATTTAACTGAAAAGTACTAAAACATTAAGTTGCTTCAGAAGCAGCTTCTTTCAGAAATATCTTACTTGGTTTTGTCAGTCTATTCACCACAACTGCAGAATGAAGCATAGTTAACCCCCTTTCCAGTTGTTCTCCATGTTTTACACAGTTCTGGCTTTTATAAAGTTTAATGCCAATAAGATTGCTGAGATGGATAATTTATCAGTTTTCTGCTCTTGTACTCTTGATACCTGACTTACTAGAAATCACAGAGTGCTAGGGCAGAAATCTGCTCAGTCAGTGTGTACTGAGTTATACCTGACCGGTCCAAAGCCATGTGAACTGCTGCTGATTGCAGCATCAAGTTCCACACACCTCTTCCAATGACATCATCAAGTGCCTGTTCTTCACTGACGTGACTGATGACTTTGCATCCAAAGGTTCTTCGTTGGTGAAGAAGGCTTTGTTCCTTTCCCCATGGTGTTCAGAATAAGAAGCAACTGATCAATCTTGTCTTCCTCAGTTTCTCATTAATTCATGCCTCTGCATGGGCTTTTCCCTTAATCTGCCTTTCCTCCCTTTGGACTCTGTATTATTTAACACATAAATTTTGGATTGACAAATGTGCTATGGATGAGAGGGGACAGTTTTTCTGACATTACAGCTACATTGATAATGACGTAATGAACGATTTTCACCCCCTCAAAGGAACAGGTCGCAGAAATGCCTATGTTCCACTTCAGATTGGCATCCAGTGTGACAGAAGACCAAAGAGTTTGTTTGCAAGAATAAATATGATTATGAATTTATCTGGTGTGACTAGTGTCAGTGAGAGAAAGAAGGCTTCTCAAGTTAAAAAATATTTATGAGTCAGATCCAGGAGCCATAGGAAAGGAGCAAGGTGACTATGGTTCACAAATATATATAACTGAACCTTATTGACAAGCAGATGGAGTAAAGCCCATCCCATTCAGTGGCTTAATGTCTACTTCACTTAGAATCATACAATCACAGAAAGGTTTGGGTTGGAAAGGAGCTTTAATGGTCATCTAGATCCAGCCAACCTGCAATAAGCAGGGACATCTTCAACTGGATAAGGTTGCTTAAATCCCCATCCAGCCCGACCTTGAACACCTCCAGGGATGGGGCATCTACCATCTTCCTGTGCAATCTGTCCCAGTGTTTCACCAACACTTAGAGTGTTGCAGTTTTTCAACTTAATCCAGTTGTTTCTATTCCATTTCCTCATTAAGACTGATATGTATCTCTTGCAAAGGAAATTTACACTACTGCTTAAGGAGAATATAATTTGAGTTCTACCATTTGTATTTGATTTCTGCACTGAATTGTGTGTTACCCAGGAGCAATTATATAGTCTCATTGATCTTACAAGAAAATCCTTTCAGACTTCTTGAGGAGGCAGATTTTTGTATCTATCTTGTGAAACTCTTTATAAAATTTCCATTGACTGCATTAGGTCTATAAATACATTTTCAAGGAAAAGGAAAATACTTTTAATTTCACTTTGCACTTTTTATTATTTTTTTCCTTATCTTTCTGGAACAAAGGTTTAACTCCACCTCTATTGAGCCAAACATATATAAATGTGTGTTGGCTGAAGACTTTTTATCTGTTGCATGCAACATCCTTTCTAAAAGAAGGTAAGCACATGTGATATCTTTGGTGGCAAAATCATTTATCAGATACAAAAGATTAAGCAAAGAAAGGAGATCAGAGTTGTTGTGACTTTTTTTCACGTCTTATGCTAGCTGCAGTCACTTCCTCTGACAAGTTAAGTGGAAGTAGACTCTGAAATACTCTGACACAGCTACAGTACGCATTGTCAAGCAGTAAACCAGAAAAATATTGTGGTACTTAAGCCGCGTAACTTTTCCAGCCGACCAGTTTAGTGTGAAATTCATGCTACAGCACAAACCAAAGTAAAATACCTGCTCTCTGGAATACAAAGAATGAAGGAATTTATCAGTTTGGGCTCACACATGACGTCCGTGACTCTAGCCAGTTTTTCAAGCTTCTTTGAAACACACAGTAATCTATTGTTGGAGAAAGGGTTTTCAGCCTTTTGAGAGCCTGAGCATGAACTGAAGTTGTTATTGCTTTTTTGCACTGACTGCACAGAAAGACTTGTTTTGTATGCTACAAGGCATTTACCTTGTATGTAATCCAAAACCCATAAGGAATCAGTACAGGCAAAACCTATCTTTTTCAGAAATTAATTATTCTGGTTTTAGGCATTTGGATTCTGAAGGAAGTCTTGTTTCAGAAGCATAATCTTGTAAAGCCCAGGAAAATGATCTGAGAATTCTCAGGATATAGCAGGGGTAAGTGGGGAGTTCTTTTTGTTAGTAAAAAGTTGAGAAAAGCACAGAAGGAAGGTTGAAAAGGGCAACAAGACCTGAAGCAGGCACCACTTATCCAATTCTGTAGTGCAGTAAATAACATGCTGTCCCTTTTGTCTTTCATGTCCTTTGCTATGACATTATACGTCCTAGAATATCATTAAGTAATTTTTTTTTTTAAGACATAATAACATTTTCATCAGGCAGCTACACGATTTTTATGTGAGCTAAGATATGGCACTGCTTTCAACCTCAAGAAGTAGATCTAATTTCCTGTGTTGAGGGAAAAGCTGGTATGAAGTGCATTTGACATGGTGCCTGAGAGGTTTGAGTAGTAATGGTCACTTACAAAAGATACAGTAAGAAATCTGTATTACAAATGGTGAAACGAGTGAACAAATATTGAAGTATGGAATGAGTCCTCAAGCACTATTTTCCAGAGCTTTGCTGGTCATCCATATAAACTATTAAATTCAGTATTGTTATTTTATATTAAGTGACAAATTTTCCAATGACCAGTCAAAACCTAGATTATTTTGAATAATATTTCACTTATTAAAAAAAAAAAAAGCAACTTGTTGGTGCTATTCTATGGATATCAGTCGTGTTTCATCCTGAACTTGTTATTGCGAGAAAAAGCCTACCACCTACCTCTCTCTTTGGCACAGCCTTTGCAGTAGTCAGTTATGTACACAAACAAGTACTCTCAGATGTATTGTTTCCCAAGATAGCTATTGTAAAACCACAAAAAAGGGGCATTTCTACACAACTGCATTATAAATCTGATTTGATTAACATCTAGCTGCTTCTGATCTTGTTTGTGAGTACTTTACCACAAATCTGGACTTTGACATATAATTGCTTATTAAATAATTTGAATTTTCATCTCTTATAACCTTTAATTTACACACACTAAACCCTCAAATTCTTAAAAAAAGCAAACCCTCTTCCAACTGGGAAATGCCTGATATTTTGGAAGCCAGAAATAATCAACCCAGAAAAGAGCCCTTTAAAATGTTCAGCATAGAAGCATATTCTACCTTAAGTGTGCTGATGATAAAAGAACTCTGTATCTCTAGAGATATAAAGCTGAACAAAATGGTGTTGTACATCAGAGGGATGAAAGATCACTGTGCTGAAAGTATTCATCAAACTATGAGTTTTTTAAACTTGAAAGTGTATTTTTCTTCTAAAGTTTCCACTGTTTCTTAATTTTTTCTATATATTTTCATAAAATAATATGATTTCCTTAGAAAAAAAATTGAAAGCTTCTAAAGAATATAGGTATATAAGTTTTTAAGAGAACAAAACTCCACCTCAAAGGCTTGTTCATTTAAGGTTAAATCCTCTAAACAATCACTCCAGTAAGCCAACAATATTTTCCCTCTTTGTAAAAGATAAAAAGAAAAAAAATTAATATGCTGACTGTACAAAAGTACATCTGGCTGGCATCTTGAAGACTGCAAAACAGTCTCCAAGGCATACAGTTAGTCTGAATCGAAATGTTAGTTGCTATCCTGATATAAATAAAAGATGCACTTAATTTGTTGTTCAAATTATTGGCAATGTCCCTGCCTGAGGCAGTCTGAATTATTCTGGGTTTGACTGGCAGAACATTAATGATGAGCACTCAGAAATTTAAATCAAAAGATTCTTATTCTTCATTATGCCCTTCCTGAATGGAGCTTACTTCCACATTCCACTCCTGACAAAGATTTGCTTATTATTGGGCAACCTTGTGTTGATAGAAGGTATTTATCATAATCATATCTTCTTGACTTAAATTATTTATATAATACCTTCTCTTAAGGAAGAAAAGCAGAAAAAGAACTACTTCTAGACAAAACAATTTTGCTGCCAACTGTGTCAGTATTCATTAAAACTTTAGCACACATTCTCTAAAGTGAAATAGTGTCCAGTAAGACTTCATTTTTACTGTGGAATCTGGTTGCAAATATTTGAAGGTATTAGGTAACTCTCATGCGTTACTACTGTTGTAGCAGGATCTGCTCAAAAAGACTTCGTGAAACAACCTCCTCCTGGCCCCATCATACACACTGAGTGCAAGGAAACATACCCTATGGCTGTTGTCTGCCAACTGAAACTTCTCAGGGTGTCCTGGTTTCAGCTGGGACAAGGTTAGTTTTCCTCTTAATAGCTGGTGTAGTGCTTGTGTTTTGGCTTTAGTCTGAGAACAATGCTGATAACACACCGATGTGTTAGTTGCTGCTTAGTAGGGCTTACCCTGGTCAAGGACTTTTCAGTCTCTCATGCTCTGCCAGTGAAGAGAAGCACAAGAAGCCAGGAAGGAGCAGAAACAGGACATCTAACCCAAGACTAGTCAAAAGGGTATTCCATACCACAGCATGTCATGCCCAGAATATAAACTGGGGCAAACTGACTGGGAGCCACTGATTGCTGCTTGGGGTCCAGGCACTGGCAGATCAACGGGTGGTGAGAAGTTGCACTGTGCATCACTTGGGTTATTTTTTTGGGGGGACTGGGGTTTATTCCTTCCTCTGTCTCTCTTTATTTCCTATTATTATGGAGGTTTTCCTTTTTATCAATTCTCCCCATCTCACCAAAGTTGGGGGGGGGGTGTGTGCATTAGGCGAAGAAGTGAGAGTGCTGGCTGGGGTAAACCATGACACAGGGCCACATAGCCCCTCACAGGATTTCATATCTGAGAGGGCTGTACCAGCAAGCACCTAGATAAACCTTATCAGCATTGTCTCTGTTAAGTTCAAGCAACCAAAGGCTGGTTAGTTGAAAATCTTTGCACAAGTGTTTTGGACTATCATGGACTCATCACTGGCAAATCTTGAGGTACTAGAATCCGAAACTCCTTAAAATACAGCCTTGAATCATTTCCTCAAGTTTCACACCAAATTATATTTTGTTTTCAATGGGGATGAATAATATAAACACTGAAAACAGACAGTAAGGCACTCAGTCTACATTTACTGCGGACGATACGAGTAATATAAACCTTTATTACCTTGAGTAACACAGTGACTGCTTTCTGCAAATTCTGTTGCAGAAATAGAAGTTTCTGCGCTGAAGACTGAAATGTGAAAGCAGGAATAAAATCAAGAAGATATATGATTTATTTTTAAATGGTTTATGATGGCATTATATCATACTGATTGTTTTCACAGCGCAGACTGCATTGTAATATTGTACTGGTTTTTTGGGAACAAGTTGCATACTTTTTCTCTCTGTTTAGACAGCATCTTAGTAATATGAGTAGTAAGTGCTAAAGATTCTCTGAAGAAACTGCATTCCTGTTTCCTATGTATAATTGGTAGAAACACTTTACTTTTATTCCTTATTTCTCACAAACTCATTCCAAGCACATCAGTGAAGCATGGCAGCAGCACTTGAGTTTACGACAAACCATTTACCTGGTAGGAGGGAACAAAATTCTCACCCAAGATTTACAGCTCATCACGGAATATTGAGCTGGTTCTTAATACAAAGTCAAACTAAGCATATCCTCAGCACTGATGGTGTATTAACGAGAATCTCTTCATCCCTGCAACCAAGGCTAGGAAAACCATCTAAAACCAGTATGCACACATTGGATTCCCCATCCAATTAACAACTTTGAAAGATGCTGAGACTGCTAAAGAGAAAAAAAGGACTCTTAGTGTTAGAGCTACTTAAATAGTGTTTTGGGAAGTGGTCAATCTCAGCTTTCCTCTTGTTCACAAATAATCTGTGAATAGATGCAAATTTTAAAGAGTTTGTCTTGTTGAGTAGTTTAAGACAACATTTTTTTCCCTGCAGTTTCTTTGAATCAAGAGCTGAGATACTATAATGAACGGCATATTATGGAGTCATGGGAAAAGTAAATAGCTGCTTGCCTGATTTTTTTTTTTAATTTTGGAGACCATAGAGCCTAGAATTCATCGTTTGTTCTGTAATTAGGCACGCAATATTGGTTCTGCGCCTAAATGTTATGTAGATAAATGTGATGTCTGCAGGAAAGAGTCCTTGATACTCATAGAGCCTAATGGCTAGGAGCATTTAATTGTTTCAGAAGTGAGTTATATTGTCCACTTCCTTTACATTTTCCTGATTATCTTTTTTTTGGTGGTTATTTTTTGGTTTGTTCTGTTTTTCTTTTCCAAAGAAAAAAACAGTATTTGTCTATGCATGATGACTTGTGATGTAACAACCTAATTCACTTTTATTCTAGAAAGAAAGATACATAAACTATCTTGTCTGAGCTGGCTGTTTATAAAATGCATACTCCATTTTCTCTTGCCACAATCACATAGAGTGATTGAATTTGTATGAATACAGCGCTAATTGCCAAGGGTTTGGTCACTTGTCTTCATCTTTCTGCTTGGATTAGCTGCCTGAATGCCAGAGTCCCTGCTGGAGGGTTTAGTGCGGCTGTGTCTATATGCTGAACATTGTTTCATCTGTTTACTTAACATACAAACTGAATTTGTTGCTCCATTTTGATATCACTTTGTTGTAGATTACTTTTCCCATTCATTCCCTTGATACGTATTATGAAGCAAATAATCCCATATAGCGTAATGCAGTATTCAAAATTAGTTTGCTCATGTGCCATTTACCTTACTGCCGTATTTTTCTGCATAAATGATATGAGAAGTATTTTTATAAACACACTGCAACTTTTGGACCTTACTACACTTTATTGCAGGCTGCTGCAGGTCGCTGGAGGTCGAGGGAAGTGATTCTCCCCTTCTACTCTCATGAGACTCACCTGCAGTTCTGCATTCAGCTCTAAGGCCCCCAGCGCAAGAGGGACATGAACCTGCTTGAGTGAGTCCAGCCAGAGGAGACCATGAAGATGAAGAAGATCAGAGAGCTAGAGCACCTCTGCTATGGAGACAGGCTCAGATTTGGGCTTGTTCAGCCTGGAGAAGAGAAGGCTCCAGGAGACTTTAGATCAGCTTCCAGTACCTAAAAGAGGCCTACAAGAAATCTGGAGAGGTTCTTTTTACGAAGGAATGTAGCTACAGGACAAGGGGGAATGGCTTTAAATTGAAAAAGGGTAGATTTAGATTAGATATAAAGAAAAAGTTTTTTACTGTGAGGGTGGTGAGGCACTAAAGAGGTTGTCCAGAGAAGTTGTGGATGCCCCATCCCTGGTAGTGTTCAAGGGCAGATTGGACCTGTTTGGGTTATATGGGGGGTTGTGTAGTATATATATAGTCATTTATGATATTGCATTCATTTAATTTTGTTTACATACAACAGACATAATTAAATCATAATCACTTGTTCCCCTGTGGAACAGGCTAGTTACTACATTTAGTTTGGTAAGCCAAATGTGTTTATGTTAATCTCATGAGGTTTCTGATGTATGCCAGCTATTAAATCTCATTTCTGCATGTCAGCATTTTCCTCCCCTTCAACTCATACTTTATCCATGTGAACTAACATATACTGGCAGGAGCCAATCTTTTGGGTCTGTGTCACCTAAATCCAGGAGTCAGTTAATGATGACACCTACTGTTCTGAAGAAGAGGCACAAGATGGAGCATCAATCTGTATGGATTCAAAGTTAATGGTATATAACCTATCAGTGATTTAGACCTCCCCCAGAAAGGACTATTTTGGACAAAGAAGGCCTTTTCTCTCTTTCCAACTACCTTTTATAATATATAGCCACTGATTTTAATATTTCAGTCATTAATCCTCCAGGTTTCTGTAATTCTAATAAGGCAAATGTATGCTGGCAAATGAACAATTCTGAAACTTCTTATTTACTATTTATTCCCAGCAGTGGCATATAAATAGTTAATAAGTACCATTCCCTTTTCTTCCCTCAGTGCCTTGGATAATTTTATAATCAATAACTTGCATTTGGGCTAATTGCTTGGTTCATGCTTTGTGCTCATCCAGCCCCAGAGGTTAGTGCTCTGCAAACTGCTGTCCCACAACGTTTCGTTTTTTAACCACATAAAGGCAACTGAAACAATTGTCCTCTCCTCTCACCAAAGATTGCACAAGTTTCCAAACTCCTACATCATTTATCATTCAGTTGTTCATTTCCATGTTTTTTACCATGTCTCCTTCATTTGTTGGACTGTCCTGATTAAGGGTTTTAGAGAATCACTGAACATCAACCTCAGAGTAATAGCATATGTATAAAATACATATGTTTAAAATACAGTAAAAATATTATTCACACACAGTCCCCTTTGTAGAAGTTTGACTCATGCGGTCTCATTAAAGAAAAGGAATTGCAGCAGCAGAAGTACAGATATTCAGTGTTTGTGTTATTTAAGCTGGGGATCATAATATTTTTTAATTCTTTTCTTCTAAAGTTGCTTCTTTGTCCAAATTTTGTTTTGTTTAGATATACATTGAGATTTGTGCGAGGTTTGGACTTTGAGGACATCACATATGTCCTCAAAGGACACAGGATCAAAGGATCACAGTTCAGAATTAAATAAGTCAAAAAAAGAAGGGACAAGAAAAAATCAAAGCACTTGGAGGGATGCTTATTTTTTGTTCTATGAGAG
The DNA here is from genome assembly GCA_009867235.2 of Psittacus erithacus. NCBI lineage: Eukaryota > Metazoa > Chordata > Aves > Psittaciformes > Psittacidae > Psittacus > Psittacus erithacus. The sequence continues at coordinate 27,401 of WYDI02019081.1, read as the reverse complement.
ATGTCCTAGTCTGACTTTCAATACCTTGTGGTTGTATTATTTTCATGTACCATTTCAAATGTTTATCTTCTGGGAGTGTCGTATTTTCTATGGTAAAGGAATATGAACATGGCATTCGGGATAAAGCAATTCTGTTTACCAATAAATGTGGTTTTGTTTACAAAATATACTTTAGCCTTAGTCAAAACCAGCTGAAGAATTTAAGCTTCTAGTTTTCATTTCCTATGAGCTGATATAATTAATCATTCCTGCTAAGCCCTGAAATAAATGGAGAAATCTATAAAACTAATGGCTTCTCATTAGGTACCAATGTGTTTCTCCTTTATTTCAGTGTGAAGGACTTTATGAAAACATGTATACTGCTGTTTCACAGGCAGCTTGATGTTTTATCTCATCCAGGAGCAATGTCCTAGACTATGTTCATTGTTTATTAATTTACTGCCTAACATGTAATTACATCTAACCTTTCTCCAGTCCAAAAGTAGAGCCAGACACTGTTATACCCTCCTTCACAAGACATAGCGCTAATTCTACAATGCCTTATATTTTGCTGTTACGTTGAATGGCTTTTTTGGCCTCCTGTCAGATTACAGTAGCTTACAGACCCAGAAATTGCCTTCTTTTCAAGGGTTAAACTATATAATGTAATTGTGGCCTATTCTAAAAAAACTGCTCACCCTGAGGTCAGGCAGAGCACTGAGCTACAATCATTAATAAGCCATTTTGTGTTTGCCCCTGTGATCAAAGAATTCTTGTCCAGAGTGCAGTAGCTTGTTTCCTTTGCATTTCAGCTTCAAATTTAGTTTCCAGAGAAAAGAGAATAAATCCTGACAATAACAATGGTGAATCTTTAATAGCACTCATTAAAGTCAATGTTTGATTTTTCAACTGTGCTACCTGAAATTCAATTTTTAGACCGAAAATGCATTTAAAAGCTTTGGGGCCTTTTGTAACAAACACCCTTTCACAAGTTATACTGATCTGCTATGTTGGATGGAAGACTACTTTATGTTATTTGTTCCATTAGTTCCTTTAATTTCCTTTATAATAGCTGAACCTTTACAGCAGTTTAAAAACATCTAATAGCAGCTTTGATCTTCAGATATCAGCTAGAGGGTACTCCACACTTGGATTTTAAATAATGTACTGTAGAAAGTTACCATCCAGTGAAAAATGCTCAATTATTTTAAAAGCTACCCTTCACCATGCTTTTACATTTACAGGCCTTTCTCCTTTTTTGAAATTTCAACCTCCATAATACCGAGGTACTTTAAGCAATTATTTATGATAGCATTACCTCATACTAATTTTCTACTCAGTGCATATACCAGAGCTGCATCTGCTTTGTTAGAACAAGGAACATGATCTAGCTGATACATGATTATGCCTCTTCTCTGGCATAATCGATGAACACTCCCTAGACACAGCAGCATCTTTTTCCCCTTGCATGGGATGCAGCTTTCCTTTAAACGTTGTTCGGTAAATACATTAAAACAAAAATCCAAAGCAGAACACTGCCTTATAAGATGTTACAGTACATTTATTTTTGTGCCTTTAGGACCAGAAGTCTCATAGCTAAAGCCTTGGCTTTCATACGCTTTATGAGTTAATGTACCTCACTGTATGTAACTAATACTGATGCTATTTGATAAGTGTCTGTTTGACTATATGCATGCATAGCTGTGTCTACACTTATTGTGAGTGTGACTGAACACAGAGTGCTGCAAACAATATACTTTCTATACGTAAATACGCTTTTGCCCTCTAGAGCAGAGCTATCTGGGAAATAGTGTTTTTTTTAAAGGAGGTTTCAGTTCTGCTGCAAAAAAAGTGATTGTCTTCCATGTGAAGCTGAATTGGTTTCAGAAAGGGATCCTCAATAACCAGCTCAGGACCTGTGAAATGCAAAGGAGAGTTCTCAGTGTTGCCCAAATGCCTGCTGTTCCTTAGGATTATGAGCTTCCTTTTGTTATTTGGTATCTCTATTTACTTATGACCACAGAAATAGCTTTGGAATTAAATGTGGAGTGATATTAAAGCCCTGCTATAGGAGACACAGACTCAAAGTCCTGTCCTGCTGGATGAGAAATAGGGCTTAAATATTGAAGCAACCAAACTGCTGGATAGTTTCCCACTCTCTTGCTAAAACCTTTCTGTCTTATATTAATAATTGAACAGGGTTGAAACTGCCTTACCACAGCCTCGCTATATACAGTGTCAGCTAAGACAGTTTTTCATTCTTCCATCCCTCAAAATATTTAATTTCTGGTATATGGTGCTGCATTCAGTCTCCCCAGTCTGGGGTGACTGCTCAAACCCATTCACTGTTGGGACACATGCACACATAACTTGTGCAGTCCTCGGAGTCCTATCTCCCTTCACATTTCAACACTGCTACCAATGTGCTAGGGTGTTTCTTATCCTGATTCCTGACATCCGAGTACTTCTGAATCTGCCAGTTCTGCTGATCTCTGTTAGGTCATTAAATTAGAGGCATGTCATAGCTGAGATAGGTGTTGAAAGGCTTTTGCTGACACTACGCATCAGATCCTGTAGCTGGCTTCCAAGAAATGGGAGACACATGATCCCAGTCAGCTCTGAAGTTGCCCTTTTCCACTTCGCTGCTTAGCAAAGATTTGGGTTCAGCCGAAATGTGACGTGACTGTCGCTCTTTTGGTTTACTTCTGAATTACAGCATTCCTAGTTTTCCAGAATGAAAATAATGTATAACAAAAGTTAAGTAGTTAAATAATAGTTGTAAGAAGAAAACAATCCTCATTTTCCTGGTAGCTATAGCTATGGTGGTGAATCTTTTTAAATCTGAGCCCCAAGTCTTCAAAATGCTTTAAGAAAGTATTTCTAAGGACTAGATAAATGTAACTATAATTAAAGACACATGTAACTTTGTTAATATAGGATTATCCTTGAATACTGTCTAGAAGACAGAACTGGTGCAGAGACAGTTGTCCATCTGTTTTATGTCCTAAACCCAAATATCTGTAGAGAAATAGCTTCACACTTTCAAACGCAAAATGAGCTGTAAAGCTTATATATCCTGAACTGGGGAGTAAGTAAAATGAGATAACTTAGTCTTTCTTCACGGGAATATTATAAAATCCTTAAAGATCTCAAAAACTCAGACTCTTAAGAAACCTAATGAAACATATAACCAGCATTGAATGCATTCAAGAAGTCCTTCCCTCAGGTCATTAAAGTACTTTCTGCAAAGTGCTCCTCAAATCCTTGGACTGAAGAAAACAGAGATTTGTACTGTGCAATTTACAATGTGATTATGTGAAATTTGCAGTTCCTTCATCAAGCTCTGTGGAAATGACGTAGTGCTCAACTGACTTGCTTCTCCCTCCCCTTCAATTTCAACTAAACAGTAAGTAAAATTACCAAAAATAAATCAATATAATACATTTCAATTTATCCTCGAGGTAATTACATTGCTTTATGTTTGGTATTTCTTCCCATCTAGAGACCTAGACTTTACTCCTCTCTGCTTCCTCTGAAACACCATGAGTAATGGATGCCCAACACTAAAAAAAGAATAGAACAAAAAAAGAAGGGTTTGTTCTTGGCACTGCAATTGTTTACATCACAATAGTATCTTGGGTCTATGTTTGCAATCAGGGTCCCATTTTGCTGTTTTGATTATATAATAGGAAACAATCCTCACTTCAGAGCAGTTATAATCTTGCTAGAAATCACACATGCAAGATAGTAGACAGACATGTAACTTCTGGGTGCTAACTCTTGTAGGACAACATTTAGGTACTTCCTATTTAAAGGGCATGACTCTTTTAGTATTGGTACTCTATGAAGGTTAGTAGTAGAGAAAAGGAACCTAAAAGAGAGGAATCAAGCCCAGACTAGTGATGCAAGAATACTGTCAAATAAGCGTATGATTTTTTTTTTTCTAAATGTTACCAAATTCTACCAGCCTTATATGCAAAAGCAGGATAATGCAGCATTTGCTCATTCAAAAATCATGTCAGCCCAAACCAGTTAGCTCAGTGTCTCTTACCACCTTTCATTTCTGCACACTTATTTCACTGTAATTTGTGTTTATCTGGAATAAGCACACATAGCTACACTTATTTCTTATGATGAAAATGTCTTCAGGGACAATTTATATCTGTTATAAGATGTAGGATATTTTTTTCATGAGGTTATGGCAGTTCCTGAGAACCCAAATGTTGTAAGATTTATTTTAACATGTCTCTTATACACCTGCAAATCCCTAGCCAGCTGTTAAAAATTAAGATATTTTTGTTTTCAGCGTTATTTTGAAGAAAATATTGAGGTAATTACAGTTATTTCATTGTTACTTTGCTATTGTTGAATTGCTTTAAATACCTGTTGGATAAAACCTGTTGTCTTTCTAAAAGGTGCTTTAGTATTTTGTTATTGTTTCCCAACAAAACACAAAGCTGGGAGTAGATGGGCCATTTGGAAATATGTCCAAACCTATACTTCAGTGATTAACGCTTAAATATAGCAAATCATTGTCTAGTGACAACTATTCCAATATGAAGTATTTTCTGCAAAAGCAGATTTGATAAACGTAATCACCTATCTGGACATGGTGTTTTCTTACCACAGGAAGTGAGAAAACTTGTCTATCACGGATGAATACTGCTTTTTTTTAGACAACATAAACAAATCTATGCTAAAGGAAGGATTATTTTATTCTGCTTTTATAAAAGATTACATTTGGTCTGTTCTGTGGTCTCTAATCATATGCTGCTCCTCTTTTAGTCTGCACTTAACAGAGTTGAAAATTTTCCCCATGAACAGTAAACTGACAGTGTTCTTTTATTTTGCAGTAGGTTGAAGTTTTCCTTATCCCCTCCATATTTTCCTCAATTTTTTCCTCAGCTTTGTCAATTCCCTGCCACTCTGGTGAACAGCCTTCCTAAGGGAACCATTAATAGTTACATTTAACACAATCACAGATATTCTTTTCTCTAATGTTATTTGAAACTGTGCCATCTAAAAAAATTATTCTTCTCATATGTTTATTTCCTAGAGTGCCTTAGGAGCAATAAGTACATCATTTGAACTGCCACATTTAATCTATTTACCTTTTACTGTCTGTGTTTTCTTCAAGTACTAGTATTACTGGTTTGAGTGTCTTGGTAACTGATGTAGCAGCTTGACATCAATTAGTGTTATTGTATGAGGTTTGTATCATACCCCTTGAATGACATTGCATCTCAGCGGTGCTCACCAGTGCTTCTGTGAAGAATTCCACTGGGCTGATGGTGTTCCATTTTTATCCTATATCTGCATCATCTCCTCATCATGGCTTCACAGTCCATTGTAATTCCTGCCCCGTATCTAGAAATTAGACACAGTATCAATTATCTAGTTTGTCACAGGGCTGTGATTCACATTGACCAAGAAAGCAGCTGCAGTGCTCAGCTCTTAGCAAAAAATTTTCAATTTTCATAGTAGATTTAAGGGAAATTGTTGTGTTTGTGGATACTATGTGCTCCAGTTCTTAGTCTGATTTATTAGCACTGAGGTTTTGAGGGTAGTTTGGGTTTTTTTGCTAGCACTAGGGCCTACTTCATTCTGTGCTATATGATTAGAGACTTCTCGCATAGTAGAAGGTAGGCCTCCACTCACTGGCTCATATGCTGGGCGTGAAAGCTTCCACTGACCGCAGCTTTGTCCATCCACCAATTTTGGAGGACCTCTGCCTGCAGAAGGCTCAGTACTTCTCTCTGCAGTGGATCTGAGCACACATCTCTCTGTTGGAAATACTTTTAATTCTCTAGCATTTCTCCAGGTATGAAACTAGCCACTCACTTCAGTTTCACTTAGTGACTTCTATGTTCAATTAGTAGTAATTACTGTAGCTCAATTAATTCAGTAACAGTTTCATGCTGTTTTCAAATTGTTTTCTTCAAGTTCTTAATCATGGACAGGTGGCTTTAAAGGGAAGCACTTCCATACAGGCTTAGGTAGATTTGCAAACTCCCTGAGTTCTTGTTTGCTTTTCAAACCCTGTGATTAAACCCCCTAACACATAAGTTTGATTTTTGTTTGTATTAGAACTCTTCAAATTTCTGTAATACAGTTTCATGGTTAACTTCCTCAGCCTGTTAACTTAACCTAAGTTAACTGAAAACTATTGAAACATCAAAGCTTCAAAGCCACCAATTGTTAGAAATAGCTCCCTGTCTTCCTTTTCCCTAGCACCTATTACTAAATTGCTTTACTTTTATTATCTTTTCAGCTGTTGTGGGGTTTTTAACTGCTTCATTCTTTGAGGTCTTTCCCTAATTTTTTGCAGTTCTGACTCAATTATCACTCAGAGCCAAAAGGTCTGCTTCTCAGAGTACACAAATTTTGGTTGGTGGATTTGCAGTCTGGGTCTCTGCCTGGCCACCAGAGCCTGCTGCCTCTGGAGTCAGCTATGGATCAGAGCAATACCCCTAGATAAAATCATTGTACTGGTAGGCAATAGGCCTGAAAAGGGTGGATGCCTAAAATCAAATGTTATCTTTGCTACTGGAAGGACGTTTAAGTACAGTGTTAATCCTGAGTGTCTCCAGAGATTCCTTTGTTTTTTGAACTGAAGATCAAGTGATCACACAAAACAGAAAAACAGTGTATGTTTTTGTTACTAGTCAGAAAATATTGACAGATGGCAAATGCTATCAATTGATTTTATATAATAAACTTGAAGAAAATTAGGGACTAATCATGGTATGGAAACTGAGTGGAGAGAAATATCAAAGAACAGGAGAAAAATCAGAAAAAAATCAGGGTATTAGTGTCTGTCTATTTCTGGGTGCTTTGGTGAGTTTAAATTACAGACTGAGCCTTTTCTGAAGATTGATTTCAATGACAGCTCAAATGTAAAAAGTATTTCACCAGTTCAGACTGTCTATTAAAAGCCCAATTTCACACTCATTTACACTGAAATCTATTCAACTGAAGCTGGTACCCTTGGAGTTCTTTATGTTACTCTTGTTCTTTGCACTCAAGTCTACTATTTCAGTTTGCCAAAGCAAAAAATTGCAGCAGCCGCAGTGTAGGCAAACACAGGGAAGAAAAAAACCTCCAAAAATCCCAAACACCAAAACCCCTAAATATAAAAAAAATAAAGTGTTTCAAGTTCCAAAAGAGGGAAATAAAAATGATTTGTATTAAAGGTTAAATATACCCTAAACTATAATGTTACAAGTTTTACAGGAATGATGTCTCTATATCCTTGTGCAATGTATCATCAATCCACAGCCAAATACCACTGACACTGTACATTTTTTATCTCTACAGAACAACATTTGGATACCACTTACCTCTGAGGCAGTTCTTCTGGAAATTATAAATGTATTTCTTTCTTGGGAACAAAAGAAAGCACATCAAAATGAATGATGAAGTCTACAAACTGAATTTGCAGCTGTTTTATGTAAACTGGGAGAAAGTGTAAAATTGTTCTAATTCATTCTACCCAGAGTTTTGATGATAGAAATCTGAAAAAGTTACATTTGCAAAATTACTTACCTAACTGTAAGTAATTATGTAGTTCTACCTAGCTGTATAAATGATTGCAAACAATCATTCTTCCTGGTGTGAGAAAATCCCCTTAAATCCACTATAAAATAATTATGTTTATTTTATTTCTAAAAGATGCAGCTTAATTTCCTCCACTCTATTACATGCATTATTCTTTCATGGTACCACTAACACGGTATTGCGAAAATGCTGTCATTGTGGATACAGTTTGCTTGAAAGGGAAGGCTTAAACAATGGTCTTATGCAGCTAATTTGTAATAGTTCTATCATTGTACTATTGTGTGTATATGATGACTGTCAGTTCATTAGAATTTAAATCCGCTTATAAATATTTTATATTAGATTCTTTGTTAAAAGGACTTTAAGCCCTGTCTAGTCTAGTGATGTGCTCATTGTTTAAATTAAGCCTTAATATTTCACTTTCTCTAATTTTTTATATGGCAATAGAATTTTACAAGGGCTTAATAAAAATAGGCTAAGCTTGCTCTATTGTCATGAAGATTTTTTTCTCTTTCCACTCTCATTCCAGCCCCTCTCACTGATTCTGAGATTTAATGGCTCATGTGTTCTTTTAGACATAGTCATCTACTATACAAGACTGCTGTGACTATTTCATTATTCTGTTTCTTGAATTCATGCCCGTGTCATCAATTCAGATATTGGTTATTCAGTTTGTTAATGAGGGAAAGTGCAATGACCATTCAGTCAAATTACAGAATATAGAAAAGGTCAAGGTACTATAGTACATGATGGGGGTACGGAACAGATGGACAGGGATAGAGCAGTTGATGTCATCTACTTGGACTTGTGCAAAGCGTTCAACGCTGTCCCACACAACATCCTTGTCTCTAAATTGGAGAGACACCAATTTGATAGGTGGACCACTCAGTGGATAAAGAACTGGCTGGATGGCCACACACAAAGAGTTGTGGTCAATGGCTTAATGTCCAGCTGGAGACCAGTAATGAGTGGTGTCCCTCAGGGATCAGTGTCAGGCCAGCCTTTTTCAACATCTTTGTCGGTGACATGGACAGTGGGATTGAGTGTGCCCTCAGCAAGTTTGCTGATGACACCAAGCTTGTGGTTCAGTTGATGCGCTGGATGGAAGGAATGCCATCCAGAGGGGCCTTGACACGCTTGTGAGGTGAGCTGATGCCAACCTTATGAAGTTTAACCATGCCAAGTGCAAGGTCCTACACCTGG
>WYDI02019080.1:0-16125 GCA_009867235.2 Psittacus erithacus | reverse complement strand
TGTAAGGGTGGTGAGGCACTGGAATGGGTTGCCCAAGGAAGTTGTGAATGCTCCATCCCTGGCGGTGTTCAAGGCCAAGTTGGACGGAGCCTTGGGTGCCATGGTTTAGTGTGAGATGTCCCTGCCCATGGCAGGGGGGTTGGAACTGGATGAGCTTTAAGGTCCTTTCCAGCCCTAACTATTCTATGATTTTATACAAGAAGCCTTAATATATTCTTGATACTCTACAGGTAATTAATGTGCAATATACAATATATAAATGCATGGGCTATATACATAACATGCTATATATGCTATCTATGTGATAAACTTAACATTTTGTTTTATTTCATTTGCTTTCCCCCCTGCTTTCACAGTCTCCAGTGGAGGGAACATGCTCAGCATGTTCTGCAGCATGGGAGCCTCCAGGCTCATCCTGCTCTGCCACTGGGACTTTGCCTTAACTAAAGCATCTTGTTTTCCAGGGTAACAAAGGGCAAGGAGGTGTTAAAGGGGAAAAGGTGAGATTGGCCAGCACTGGAGTGCAGAGTAGGAGGGGAAGTAGGCTCTGGCTGGTTTGGGGCTCAGAACAGAGCAGTTGAGGTACCTGGCTGGAGATCCGGAGGGAGGGATTTGAGGTCTCCTCTAAAGGTTCTCCCAATTTGGCCAGCTATAACTGAGCCACATGGGTACATGCCACATAATTGAAGGGTTCAAGGCGCTTGCTTCTTGGGATAGACCTTGCCCCAGTGGTAGATCCCCAGGACAGTCTGCAGCAAGTGAACACTGGCAAACCAACTTGGAATTCTCTTTGATGATCCGTACTGAGTATCACAAATTGCTTTTATTGAGCTGTGTTTCATGTTTACAGCTCCCACAGCTGCACTTGCATTTAGTTATAACTTCAAAGATCAAAAATAACCTCAAAGATCAAAAGAGACAGCAATATTTCTTCCTAAGAATAGCTACAGCTGTGGAAAATGGAAGTAGGCTCAGTCCTCCTTGAGTCAGTGCTCCTTGGAGGAGCAATGCCATGCAAGCACGACAGGTATATATACTCACAGCTTCCAGTTCTGAGCAGATTCATGGGGCTGGGTTATGGGAAGCACTGACCTCGTCCGGTAGCTCCCGTGCATCTCATGAGTATCTCCATACCTTTTCTTGCTTGCAAAGGACCATCTTTGGTTGCTTTACTTGGTGTGAGAGCTTATAGCTCTCCACTTGGTCTCCTGCTAGATGGCAACAAGGCATCCTGGAGATAGGCATCAAATCATAGAATAGTTAGGGTTGGGAAGCACCTTAAGATCAGATGGGGATTTCTGTCTCTCACCCAAGAGTCCTTATAGGCCATCTGTCTTGTAGTTAGTGAAAGATTGGGCTGAAGATCTTCCTTCCTCTCTCTGTCTGAGAGCTTCTCACTGCAGAAGAGACCAAAAGTTGATGAATCTGATTTCAGCCTGATGGAAATTCTCTTTTGGTGTCTTACAGGGACTCCCAGGACCTCCAGGGCAGAAAGGAGACCAAGTAAGTCAAGCAGTAACAGCACAATATGTGTCACCAGCTCAGGTGAAGCTATCCTGACTGTCCCAGCTTGTTCCATGTGTGCAGCTTTTGTAAGCACTGAGTGTGTTTATACATGGATGAAGCCAGCAGCTATGTGCTTGAGCTCAGCATCTCCTCTCTGTTTTGCTCTTGTGCTTCTGAGATGAGTTCTGAGCTGGTTTAAGGGACTGATGAGGAAAGGCAATGAGCAGATATCTTTCATTGCCCCAGATATTTCATTTTATGTCCTTTTGTCTTGCAGGGAAACCCAGGATTTCCAGGTGCTCCAGCTATGGGGGTAACTATGAGCAAATTACAGCCCTTCATGTGCTATAGCTATAAGGCATTGTCACCAGCACTGGCCATAGACCAAGAGAGATGTGTCCCACTGAACTGCAGGAAGAATGAACAGACCTTTTCCTTGTCCCTCCAGCCTTCTGCTCCCTTGCTCCACTTCTTGTATTCCCAGCCATTGCACCTCAGCTGCCCACTGTCTTCTCAAAGGAGCTTCACTGCTATTCAGGAAACACAAGGATAAAGCCTCCCACCACTGAAACCCTGTGCTGCAGACCTGTTCTCCTGCTCTAGCTCCTCATTCCCTATGGGGATGCTTTAGTCCCTGCTGAAGATTCATGTCCCTCCAAATGCTAGGGCAGCTTTGAGGTGAAACCTTGGTGGTGGCCACCTCTGTGTGCCCTATGGCCTTGCTGCAAGGGCTGTGGGAGTGCATGGAAGTTGCATTAAGGACTGAGATCCACCACCAGGACAAACTGATGTGTCCTGGAGGATGCTGGAATGAGCAGGGACGTTGCTGTCTGAAGGCTGGTCCTTGGTGTGTGTTAGTGAGGGCTACACAGCAGTTATCTGCCAATAACACACATGAGTGATCATTCAGATCCATCCCTGGAGCCAAAACCTATTGAAGTTCGTGGGGTTCCTCACAAGCTTCACTGGGGTTGGGATTTGGCTTGTCTTTTCAAGCCATGAGTGCTGGTCATGGGTTACCTATCCCACAGCAAGGCTGACATTCTCTTGCTTTGGAAAAGGTAACATGAATAGACCCTCCTTTGAACATCCTTTTCCGAAATAAGAGAGCATTTCTGTGATTTATCCTCAGGTTTTGGGACCTCCAGGAAAGAAGGGTGTCAGGGTAAGTCCATTAATCAGCACTGCTTGAAACTTAGGTGAGATCTTTGCCTGAAACAGGGAAGGCTGTACCATGTTTCACCATCTGAATCATATCTCCCTTGTGATTGACTAGGAGGGGAGGTTGAAATAGTAGCAACAGTCCTGCCCTGCTGGTATTTCTTTTGCTTTTATTAACATTTTGTACCTGTCATTCTCTTCCTAGCCCTAGTCTGCAGGGAAAACTGGGATTCCCATGTGCTAGTTTTGGAAGGGGGACATCACGCAAGTGCAAATCCAGCCACTCACAGAAGCTGGTTTCCAACCAAGGGAGGCATTGACATAAAATCAAAGCAGAACTGAGGCTAGAAGGGACTTCTGGATGTCTCTAATCCCATCTATTGCTCAAAATAGACCCCACTTCAAAGCTGGGTCAGGTTGCTCAGGACCTTGTGTGCTGAGCATCCCCATGGATGGAGATTTCTCTGTGTCTTTAGTCCCCTCAAGCAATATTTGGCCTCCCCATCACTGGAGGGAATTGAATTTTTCAACCCAAGGAGATCTTCTTCATACCTCCTTTACTCCATATGGATGAGTTTTGTCCTTTTCCTTGTGCTTGGATGTTGAAGCAATCTCCCTACATTGGTCTTATTATCCAGACTGCTTAACATTGGTTAGTGAAGTGTCTCTGTTCCTTCAGGCTGGCTGCATTAGGAAGTGGCCTGGGGTTTTTGCAGTGGCCTCATGATGGAATGTGGTCTGGATAATTTTACATATTTAAGATAATGATGATTATTAAATGACAACCTCATTGCCAGCCTTCAGAGAAATAAAAGATCTGGATTTTATCCTGCTTATACCACTATAAATGTACATTTGGTGCTTTACAGCATCCTAGTTGCATGGCTGGGGAGGGTGTAACTCCTGTGATGAGGTTTGTATTGCAGAAGACCAGGTACCACAGAGAAAGCTTCAATGTAAACCCAAAATTGGGTGGGTTTGGTGATGGAATGGTTTTCAGAGTGCATTGGAAGTGCAAAATGCAGCTCAGGGGAGCCAGATGAACAGGGCTTCCTGCATGGTATTATTAGCTTTGGGAATGTCTTCTATTCACAGGGAGACATTGGACCAACTGGGGCCTTGGGACCACAAGGAGACAAAGGAATCCAGGGGGACAAAGGAGAGAAGGTAATGCATTTGCTTTTCTTGGTGCATCCTTTATGGGTGGAAGGGTTTATTTTGTTCGTGTCCACAAAGGAAACTCTGAGGCAGATGGAATTCCTTCCCAAGTCTTGCTACCAAGGAGCACCCATGTACTAAAAGCCAAGGAGGGACTTATCCCATGTAGAAGCCAAAAGCTCCTTGAAAAGGATGTCAGTAAGGGATGCAGTTACCAAAGCTCATCTCAGGCAGCTGCCCATGGTTGAAAATGAGTAGGATCTGCTCTGTCCTTTCCTGCAGCTTCAGATGTGGAGATTTGTGTCCTGAGCTTGGAAGCTGCCCTGGCAAGATGCTGTTATCTCCTTCTGCATCTTGCTTAGCACCAAACACAGTTACAGGAAGGGTGGGAAGCAGGCTGTCCCTTGAGGGGACTGCAAAATAGTGGTGAGGTTAAGATTGCCAGCAGTGAGCATGGCATAGGATGTGCTCCCAAGAGTGCAATAATGAGTAGAGCAGGATCATGCCACCACATTGTGTGAATGGTGATGGAAGAATTGCAGCCAAGATCTGCAGGATCAGGATGGGGGAGGTGAGGTGCGTGCTGGGCTCCTCAAATAGAACTCTAGTGAAAGTTGGATATCCACAACAGCATCTCTCAGAAGTGGCAAGGCGTGTGGTTAGGAGGGGAGAGGGACCATGTTGGAGCAAATCTAGAGGAGGCCACAAGGATGATCAGGGGCTGGAGCACCTCCTGTATGGAGACAGGCTGAGAAAGTTGGGGCTGTTGAGCCTGGAGAAGAGAAGCTGCGTGGAGACCTCATAGCAGCTTCCAGTGTCTGAAGGGGGCCTATAAGGATGCAGGGGAGGGACTTTTCATTAGGGACTGTAGTGACAGGACAAGGGGTAACGGGTTAAAACTTAAACAGGGGAAATTTAGATTGGATCTAAGAAAGAAGTTCTTTACTTTGAGGGTGCTGAGGCACTGGAATGGGTTGCCCAGGGAAGTTGTGAATGCTCCATCCCTGGTGGTGTCCAAGGCCAGGCTGGAGAGAGCCTTGGAGGACATGGTTTAGTGTGAGGTGTCCCTGCCCATGTCAGGGGGGTTGGAACTAGAAGATCTTAAGGTCCTTTCCAACCCTAACTATTCTATGATTCTACGATTTTGAAAGCATTTACCTTCTTGTCCTGAAGGCAGGATGTACAACAGATACCAGTTGAAATTCTGGGAGAGGTCAGGTGCTTGTGGTGGTGTAGGTGTTATGAAAGAAGGGCATAGTGTCACAGATAAAACTTTGCAGCCTTGTAAGTTACTGATATATTAAGGATGCTCCATGGAAAGGCCCTCCTTGATAAATGGCCCATATGTTGTCTATGGAGGACATCAGGTTTGAACGAGCTGAAGGTACCATCTTCTAGGTGTCATTTGAGAGCCTCTTAGAAACAACTCAAAGGATGATCCAAAGGCATCCTGTAGATAATACGAACAGCAGAACCAGGTCTTCAGTGTACCACTGTGGACCTCCTGCAAAACAAGGCAAAGCAAGATAAACAATCTTGTTAATCTTTACTTATAAAGTCATAAAATTTGTTTTCTTTGTGCCTGCTTAGAAATTTAAGAGTCTGTATTGTAGAAGGGATTCAAGGAACTTCAGGTTTCCTCACAGGAGCACAGGTGATGTGTGACAGAACCTACAGTGCAGGGAATATGATAGTTAGGTGACAGGAACAGGATGCCTGCACATTGTATGACAGCCATAGCTGGGAAATGAATGCGAACAGGATTTTGAAAATATAGGAGATGATCTTTCATAGCATTGCGGTGAGATATTGTCTTACTTTTACACTGCATGCTGCTAGCCATACAGTGTCCAATATAGTGCCTCTGGTTTCATCAAGAATGTGAAAAACTGTGTATGTCTTTTTTGGTGTTAAATTACTGTCCATATCAGTATTATACTGAAAGGCTCCTGACAAAGGTGGTGCCCCACGCATTAAGCAAAGACAGATTTCAGCATAAATTCACATGAGTGGAAGGCAAAATACTGCCTGCCAGGCCAGCAGGAGAGCAAGGATTATAACCAGCAGTTCAGTTCCTTGTCTAGTACCCCATTTATGAGACTGTATTTCTTTCCTTAAGCTTGTAACTGAATGTGATATCCAGCAAGTGCAGCTCAAGAGAGGCTGTTGCCTTGCCAAGTCATTTAGGATTGTTTCTCTTATCTGACAACTATGGCTACATGTTTTGTAACTGATGATGGATGCCCGTGTATGCTATGCTTTGTAGATTTATTTAATTCACCTCTTGCTATTATAGAAAGCATAGCAGGGCTCCAGCAAAAATAAAATATCTGTGGTCTTTGACAGAGCAAATTAAAGAGAAAGAAGAAAGCTTTCAAGGCATGCAACATGTAAGAGAATTAATTGAAACAGGTGGTTGCAGCTAAATGGTACTCTTTAAACTTAGGCATTTCATGGATCAGGAGGGAATTTTGCCTGACTACAGTTTTAGACATGCTTCAGAAAGCCCAACCAGAGGCTTTGGGTGTAAGTTTTCACTTGAATTTAGGAAGCTGTTCATACTTCTTTGCTGATGTTTGAGCTGGCAAATGGGAAATAATCAGACCACACTATTTAGAAACAAAAATTACAAGAAACCTTCTTGCATTCTGTAATTATGTTCAGTGCCATAAATTTTAGCAAATTTCTCTTCGCAGTTGATATGAATTTAGACTTCCTTCATCCATCATGCTGCCTAAACAGTTACATATTTCCTTGCATGCTGTAAAGGCACATAGTAAGGCCACCTTGCTACTGAATGTGATTTGTGTCTCCTATCTTTAATTATAAGCTTTATGATGCAGGTCAAAAGATGCTTGTTGCTATTACTTGGCAATATTGGATATTATGAACCATGTGGAAACATGGTACAAGAACAAATACATCTAAACATAAAAGAGATGTGAAGTTGTAACCATCACAGCAGCCTGGTTCAGCATATCATAGAATCATAGAATAGTTAGGGCTGGAAAGGACTTCAATATCATCCAGTCCCAGTCCTCCTGCCATGGGCAGGGACACCTCACACTAAACCCAAGGCTCTGTCCAACCTGGCCTTGAACATTGCCAGGGATGGAGCACTCACAACTTCCCTGGGCAACCCATTCCAGTGCCTCACCACCCTCACAGTAAAGAACTTCCTCCTTAGAACCAATCTAAACCTCCCCTGTTTAAGTTTGAACCCATTACCCCTTTTCCTATCACTACAGTCCCTAATGAAGAGTCCATTCCCAGCATTGTTATAGGCCCCTTCAGATACTGGAAGATTGCTCTGGGGTCTCCACGCAGCCTTCTCTTCTCCAGGCTCAACAGCCCCAACTTAAGAACAAAAGAGGTGAATAAAGAAAAAGAAGTGGAATAAGAAACTTAACTGATTTGAAGATGGAGTCTAACAGATTTATGAATGGGTTTATTTGACAGGGTCATCTAAAAACCATAGGAGGCTGTTTCCAGTGATGCAGTTTACTGTTCTCTATTACTGCAAGGACAGCATAGCAAGCAGTGCACAAAGTAAGGCTCCATTCATTTAGCTTCAAGCATCGCTCAATGTCTGAGCATTAGAACAATCAGAAGGGACACATTAAACAAGTTACAAGATATGAGGCCATCAATTATGATATATACAGTAGATTTTAAAAATGGCACAGGGCAAGCTATTTAAAAATGATTAGCGTTGTTGGTTACTGCGACGTATATCTCAGTTTTGTGTGTACAGCTTGATTTACTAAGTGAAAATATTTGTTATCACAATCCCTCCAGGGCTGGAGAATTAAGATTGAGCAATCAAAAACTAATGATCATATTTGTAGTCTTCCCTGGAGCTGCAGGTGTCCTTACAATTACTTAAGAGGCACATCCAGTCCTGCAAACAAAACTAGCCTCCACAAACTCTTAATGGCAACAAGAAGAGGAAAAAAAAAATCCAACCTTATAAACTGTGTTTCAAGCCAACACAGTTGGCTCCCTATATGCCTTCGGACACAGATGAGCTCTGCAGCTGCCTTAGTTATCCCTGGCCTGGGGTGTGTATCAGAGCTCAGGAGCCAAGGGAAATGTCCTGCCAACCCTTCTCAGGCTGGAGGAGCTGGAGCAGATTCTTCATTTCAGGTGGGGAAGAGCGGCACTTGGGACTAGGCTTTAAAGGTCAAGTCAACAGCGAAGGTTAAGTCCAGTGTCTTTCTGACAATCTGAGAAGCAAAAGCCTCTGTGAGAAGATAGGCTTCTGCATACCCTGGAAAGCCATTTCCTTAGCTGATATAAGTCTGCCAAGCTGCACTGGTGTCAATAGGGTTATTTCTGTCAGCTGAGCATTGGCACCATATGAGCAGCAAACTGCTTTGCTGGGTCGAAGGAAGAAAAAGTTCTTTATCTGAGTTGTGTTAAAAATCCCCTACACTTAGCTTCCCATCAAAACCTAGAGGCAGTTAGCTCAGGCAAAGTAAATCTCCAGCAAGTACAGAGCACACAGAGAGGCAGTGAAACGAGACTTAGGATCCAAGCTATAGTGAGACTCCTACAGCTATGCAAAACTCCAGTTGAATGGGACCAGAAGGGAACTGGAAGCAGCTGTGAGCAGAGGTAGAAAAGGCACCCTGAAAGATATATGAATGTGTCAGCAGGCAGTATCATTAAGTAACAGATGTGGTTTGCAAGTCGCTTTTGCTGCTATGCTAATCAAGCCCACACAAGTAGGACAAACAGATGAGTGGTGCAGGTCTTCATAGTCAACCCTAAGTAGAGCCCCTCACCGAGGGAAAGTGGCTGCTGCTGTAGATGGGTGCTGAACAAGGAGACTTTGTGTTGTTTGCCAACAGCCGCTAGAAGGGAGTTTATCCTGGAATCACAGCACTCATTTGCAGGAGGGCAAAGTTCAACTTCAACCTGCTGCATTATCTGAATTTTAAATACTCAGACACGTATCTTACACTGCTTCCGCACAGATAATGATAAAGGCATTATTTGTAACATAACAGGATGGAAAATGCAAAATCTAGCCTGAAACATAATCTGCGCCTAGTGTTTTGACTCTCTCAGTGGTCACGCTGGTAAATAAACCTTTGTAACTAACTGAACCAGCAGCTGTCTTCCCATATATTAATTGGCTTCCACACAGCTGAAGGCACTGCCCAAGATCCACTTTTTGTTTCAAAAAGAATGCAAAGTTCAATTGAGAATGATGTTCTGGGTTCACTTAGAGTGTTCTTTCGTGATGTATAAGGTTGCTTTAATCCATTTGAGCAGCTGGCTAACTTTAAAAGCACTCTTCATGGAGGACTGACAATGCAACGATTTAATCCCACAATTTGCTGATGCAGCCAAAAACTCCATTGCTACTAGAACAAGAAAAGGTAAATTAATCTAGGGAAAGAATATTATACTTGATTTGGCTCTGTATTTTTTTAAAGCTATTTCAGAGACATGCTCCAAGCTCGTAAGGAAATATTCAACATGCCACTTTAGAAAATATGTCAGCTGTGTAATTGAATAATGTAGAATGTATTCATTGTGCTTGTGTACCTGGAGACACCTAGAAAAAGCATCTGCTCTGTACATGCTGAGCAGAAATACATTATTAAAAAAAACCAAGAGAAAAGGATTGGCATCAAAACTTAACATTGTCTTTTGTGGTGCCAAATAAGTGTTGCACACTACTGGCCCCTGGAGCTATAAAAATGGAAGCTACCACCACAATTATGCTCAATAGCTCCAACTGATTATATTCTGCCATGAATACTTCAGCTCAAGGATTTCACAATGACAGGAACATAAGATGTGTTTTCTGAATTTACCTATAGTGATTTTAATAAAATACCCAGGAATACATGGGATTCTTTGAGAAGAAAGCTGTTCAATGATCTTCACCCAGAAACACATGACATTTGAAAAACAATTGATAGTTTCATGTTTAATGGGTACAACAAGATCACTCTGTAATTCTAGAGCATCACCAAACAAAGTACACTAAGATAGTCCATTGCTTGAAAGAGAAGCTGGGTCATGTTCTTAGCAATACCATTTCTTGCGGGTACACTGTGTGACACAAATAAAGGTGACCTAGCTCTGCAAAGTGAGTACTGAATGCCAGCTAATTATGGTTTTGGTTGGTGATTTCCAAATATGAATTGTCTGCTTTTGCTTTACCCTGGGTTACTTGTAGTCAAGGTTTAATTAGGGAGGAAACAAAATCCCACAACAGCAGCAACAAAACCAAGAGAGACAGGTAGTGAAGATATAGGCGATAGAAGCATATGGGAGATACTTCATGGACCACCACACCAAGAATCTATAGGTAGTGGCCCCTGACGAAGTAGAGTACCCATCCATCTTTAAAGACTTCAGTCAGTTTTGGAGATACCAAACACAGGGCACTTAGAACCCAGAATTCAAAGATTTTCTTACATCACCTGAGAAGACACCTGGGAACTGGAGACTGAGATGCTGAAAATAGATTACTGCCTATCTCCTCTTGGTTGTGGGAGCACCGATGGGTGTCTGGTCTTTGGTAGGAGATTTTTGGCAGAATTCTGAGCTCTGTGCTAACAAAAACTGTCTTATGATCCTAATTAATTCCAAGGGGGATCCTTATTTGTTAGCAAGAATAAGTCTTTCTCCTCAAATTCATTATAGATGGGTTACATGCAAGAGAAACTGCCCATCTTGCACAGGTACCTGTTTGAATTGACACTGAATTGCCTCCTCATGCAGGAAATCTTAGGAGTAAAGTGCAACGTATGCATGCATCATCACATTCATCCTTGCAAATATGTAGTTACACATTGCTGGACAGCACCTTTCGTTCCCAAGCTTTGTGAATGCAAACCTTGTTCAGGCAGGAGGTCTTTATGGTTATCCACATTGCAACATATGTTAAGGAGAATGTGGGGTAATAATTATAAAGTTTATCTGCTTTTATGTTTTTAGTTTCAAAGTGACAAAGACATATGTGATTCAAAGTGCTCTCTTTAAAAGGTATCTGTTAGTATTACCTGTTCATTGTACTTTCTTGATACTGGAATTATAGCCTTACTGTGCTGATCAGGTCCACAGGCATTCAATTTCCCCTAATTAGGGTGAAATTCATCTTGCATGGTATTGCTTGTCTAAAAATTGGACATCTCTGTTAGTTAGCTTCTTGGTTTTTCCTACTGTTGATGAAGAGAGGTACCTTCAGGAGACAGTTCATTCCAATGTCTTGCATGGTGATGTGCTTTAAAGCTGTGACACGTATCTGAGCTAAATTTGCTGTGTTGAAGGCTAGCAGAATTGGGAGGTGTTAAAGATGAGAGGATGTCTCTTTCTTTACACCAAGCAGGAGTCTGTGCAATGTCTGGCCTGTGATTTACTTGGCATTATAAAGGCCAAAGTAATCAAATTCTTGCATCAAAGACCTTGTGAGTCAGAAGCTTTCTGCTTATGAGTCATTAGAGCCCTAGGTTCAATGGGAATTGTGGCTTTAATGAAAATAAGGTACCACAATCAGCAGATTTAGGGTCTCATGTCTAACATTAGGCACCCTGTTTTGAAAATGTTGGTTTAGCCTCTCATTTTCTGTTTAATCGCCTATTTAATACTTCATATGCCTACGTCAAAGAAGTGCTGTGAGATTTAATTAATTTTTGTAAAGCTCTTTGAGATCTTAAGATAAGAGGTACTATACTATTTAAGTGCCAAGTATTACTACATTACTGAAGAGATTTATCACAGAAAAGGTTAAGGTCAATTAACATTTTCTTGCCATTTATGCATATATATTTTCAGATCACAAAAGAAACTGGTATCAATTTAGTTACTTTCCTTGTATTCATTTTCAAATGAGTTATTTACAATTGATGTAAGCTGAAGTTTAACAGATCATCAAAATGCAATAAATTATACCCTGCTTATAAGCTTCTAACACCCTATGGTTTTAGGCTGCTTTGTTTTAATTGAAATGTGTTTCAATTGCACATTATAATTAAAAAGTTTCAGGATCAAAGTATGCATCTTTTTATAATGGCTCAGGCAAGTAGAAAAAAAAAACCCAAACCTCCTAACAAAAAAAACAATCCCAAAACCTCTCCATGAGTTATTGGAAATGCCCATATAGGTAACGATTCCCTGTGTTTATGAGTATCAAACGTGCAGCTTAATTGAAGCAGCAAAAATGCGTTTTCACAAAAACTGTTGCTTTACTAAACATCTGAAAAATGAACATTTAATTGACTAACCTTGAAGAAATTCTTCAGAAAAACACATTTAAGCACTTTGTTAAGCATGCAGATGCACTCACATGCACTACTGCAACCTTAAAGGACTCGGATAACATTTTTCAGAGAATGTCAAGACTCTCCAGCCCTACAAAATTTCATCAGGATTTGGGTACTTTTGGGAGGAAAAAAGCCACAAGGATCAAATTGAGAGACATCTAGATCAAACTAACCACGTTGTAAATCACTTCCATTGCACATGGAATGTTATCCTTCTCTAATTAAAAACAGTTGATCTCACCATCATGTTTTAATTAAAATCTTGCCTTACATTCTCACGATTAGAGAAGGAAAAAACTTGGTCAGGAACATTTTCATAAATAAACATAGTTAATCAATGCTCTGCTTCTAGAGGGGTCATGTTATTTGAGTACTCAGTGAGCCAGATGTTTTGTGAAAATGCTTATGTATCGTGGAAGTAGCAAGCATAAATGTTTGAACAGATATGTATTTGCTCATCTCTAACTTGCTGATTATTATTATTTCACCCCATTTGCAAAAGCATCTTAGGAAATTCTCATATGAATTAGGTGACTGGCCACACATCTGGATTTTCTTTAAATTTTTCTCTCCTTAAATTGGATTACAATCTCAGAGGATGCAAATATTAGTTTTGTTACTGATTTTATGAGAGCAGGTGCTAATATTTTGCTTATATTAGGAAAAAAGATTGAAGTTGGTATTTACTTTTGTACCACATGCATCGTAAAGTGCAGAAAAACTCATTTAGTTCTGCAAAATGCTGAGATTCCCATATCATCATTAGCTTCACTGGAGAAAACAAATCTCACTGAGTGGACTTTCAAGTAAAAAACCCTGGATTTTACACTAATATTTAATCAGTTCTGGCTTAATTGATACTAAAAAAATGTTATTAAAATTACCTGTGTAATAATTCCTTAATGTTGTTCTTTTGCTCAGGCAGCCTTGCAGATGGAGGCTGATAAAACCTTCAGCACTCTGACCCTCTGTACACCAGAAGTCATTTGATTTTGCCTGGATTGAACCAAATTGCAGCTGTTTGACTACAATGAAGTCTGCTATGCTTGATGCGGAGGCACCGAGAGACAGAGGAACCAGCACTTCCATTGGTAATTCGTTCCAGTGATTAATCCCTTTCACTGTTTACAGCAGGTACCTACTTTCCAGTTTGAATTTGGCTTGGCTTGGCATCGCTCAGTTACAGCTCTCTCTGCTAGATTAAAAACCCATTTAAAACCTCTGATTTTCTGCTCCTGGGGGTACTTATCAAGTCACCTCTCAACCTTCCTTCAAGTCGCAGCTGGGCATGCAGAGTTGCTCCGAGGGAAGAGCATGGAGTCAATCGAGATAGGACAGCTGTGCACAAATTAACCTGGGAAGTTGTCCTAGGAAAAAAGCTATGTCACTTCTGGAAGAAATTACCTTCAGTTGGAAGAAAAGTGATATTTTATTTGTGAGGGCAGATTTCCTGTGGTTCGAGGAGTTGTGTCCTGCAGTCACAACCCCTTTTGCAGGGCAAGCAAACTTTTACAGGATGCTTATATGTGTGGACTTAGACAAAATAAGCACTCAAAGCCCTTCAAATAGGAAAACGAAAGCTGTTGGGTTTTCTTTTTTCCTTAGCTTTTAAATGTTTTTTTGTATCTTTGCCTGTACCCTGTCCAATTTTTACCAACTTCTCCCTTAAAAAATAGAAAAACATAAAGCCAGCAAGGCCAAGCAAGTTTATTTGGTTATTAATGCCACACAAACAATTGTTATTAATCTTTAGCTTTTCAAAGAGTTAAGATTGTCCTTCTGGCCTTATAACTTACTAGGAATTTATACTGGGGGTCTATTACACTACAATGTTATTTAGTTTTAGAGTTAGTGTCCTGCCAGGATTAAATCCTCAATTCTGTAGTGTTCCTCACTTTTATGTGTGCCACTAGCGACACAGACACAAGTATCTGTAGGTGTTTTTCTTTGAACAGACCCTGCTTGTCACATTGTTCTGCAGGATTTCCTTGTCACTATCATTATATATCATTCTGCCAATAATTACCCTTTTTTTGGCAGCTGTATCTTGTTTATTTCTACATCACTATGGAAACACTGCATTTTCTCAGCCCTAGTAGAGATTCCTGCAGAATCCTACTAGAAATACTTTCATACAGCGAAATGTTTCCTGTATTTTTTCTGATGTTCACTTTAATCTGTGTTGTTAAACTCATTTTCTGTGAAGCTATGTTTTTATTACAGTGTTTCTTGGTACATTTCAAAAGAATAAGTGTATGGGTATTTATATACCTGTTTAAATACCCATTATGGACTTTGTCAGAGTTTAGGCACCTGAGCACAAAAGAGCTACTCAGCCTATTATTCAGTACTGTGGGATCACAAGCAAACACCTTCCTTTCTCTCATCTGGGAATATTTATTTTCTTGTCTAAATTTCAGTGTAGATTTCAGACCCCTCTTCTCTTTCTCTCAGTCGTGATGGAGAGCTGATCTGCTCAAACTGAAGTTCTGCTTTGGAGACATTTCAGTCAATGCACCATACCCAGTTCAGCTAAGGCGCTTCACTGGAGGTGCTTCAGTGAACTCTGTGCTCCAAATGGATAGCCAGGGCTGACTCAGTGGGTCTCTCTTGCCAAAAGAAGGCATCCTGACTTTTCACATCTTTCCACCTCTCCTAGCCAGCTCCCAGCCTCATGCTCCAGCTGGCTTCCATATGCAGGCTCTGACATTTGTCTGAGTTCTTGAGGACTCATTTCCACCCATTAAAGCAGAAAAAAATTAGCCTGGCAAAACAGTGAATAAATTCAAGTAGACTTTGCAAGTTGAATTAGCTCACCAAAGGGTCAGATAAGCCCCACAGCCTACAGAAGGAAATGGCTTGAAACAGAAGAAGGTGGGAAAGAGGAGGAGAAGGAAGCGGAGGGAGCATCAATGCTTCTTCAGGCAGCACAAAGCTGTTAGACTGACTTAGAGGTCCCGTCTGCTTGCAGCCTTCAATAGCACACTTATATAACTCCTTGGACCAAGTATTTACACACTGCCTAAGCCCATCTGAAGTGTTATATTAGGCAGGTGTTGTAAATCTCCATATGAGGTCATTTTAGGCATTGTAATACCTAATTTGCATACCCAAAGTAATATGTCTCTTCTCTTAATTATTCCTTCCAAACACATAATCTTATCAAAGATGACATCCAAATTTTTAAAAGATATTTTTGGCATTAATTAGTACTGGCTGATATTTCACTCTTTGAATTTCCATCAACTTAATTCCTATTTCTTTCTTACATATTTTCCATAACTTCATGTCACTCTGACAACCCTGAAGCTTACCAGATGATTCCACGCATCCTCTCTGAATATTACCACATTTGGGTTTTTTTCAGTCTTCAGGACTTTTTCTGGTATTGAATGATCTATTAAGAATATCTTGGTAACCGAGTCATATTTAATTGAAGAACTCTTAAAGAACTGTAATATGTGAGTTGTCTGAGCCTGTTGATATAAAATGTAGTATAACTGTTCGGTGTTATTTTATGTGCTCTTCAGTTATTAAAGAATTAAAAACTTCTCCTCCCCATCCCTCCGGGAGTGGGGGGGGGGGGGGGAAGGACAGGTGGGGGGGGGAAAACGAGCAGGTTACATGCTTTTCTAATTTACGACTAAGCTTAAACCACGACATTCCCCAAGCTGAATATCCTGTTCTTTCATTTCCCTAAACAACTGCCTGTTCTTCTGAATGAATTCCAGTCCGGTTTTAAGGCAGTGAAAATTTTATCCTGGGGGAAAATACAAACAAACCTTCAAAACATTCTTGCAGCTGGGAAGTTAGGAAGTAGTGATAGAAGTTAGGGACTGTAGTGACTGTAGTGATAGGACAAGGGGTAATGCGTTCAAACTTACACAGGGGAAGTTCAGGTTAGATATAAGGAGGAAGTTCTTTACTGTGAGGGTGGGGAGGCACTGGAATGGGTTGGCCAAGGAAGTTGTGAATGCTCCATCCCTGGCAGTGTTCAAGGCCAGGTTGGACAGAG